>BQNB010122599.1:0-17748 GCA_026074375.1 Tanacetum coccineum
TATCAAGGGTAACTTGGTAACTTTCTTAATTACTCTCGGGATTATATTATTTTATATTATATTTTACGTGTATAAAACTTTGCAATCAGTGACCTTTGCTCTCCATTTAGGATGTAGAGCTCTAAGAAACTTCCTTACGTAGTTCTTACTAGAATAACCTTCATCAAGAGCTTTAAGACTAGTAATACTAGTATTAAATCTAGCAAAAGCACTATCTATAGATTCGTCTTTGAAAATGACGAATTGTTCATATTGTTGAACCAAAAGGTCGATCTTATTATCTTTGACTTGGCTATTACCTTGATGGGTGATTAACAAAGTTTTCCAAATTTCTTTTTGCCGTATTACACATGAAAATTCGTTCATATTCTTTTCTAGGCAAAGCATTGTAAATAACCATTTTGGCTTCATTATTTTTCGTAAGCCTTCTTTTAAGATCATCAGTTTATTTTTCAAAAGGGACAACCTCATCAAGTTTGGTTTCTGGATTTTGAATAATGGATTGAAAATCACCATTGGTAACAACATGCCAAATGATATGTGTGAAAACACATATCCGTTTTATATCAAATAGGCCCTAAAAAGACAAAATTATGCTTTAAATGCTTGTATATTGCTTGTTTTGTCTTTGTGATTGTGTAGGTACGGATAATGCAAAAATCTAAAAAAAACGGTCAAAACCAGACAATCACGGACACGGGAACGGAAGAGCACACAAAGAGCCGGGAGAATGCTATCAAAAGTCAACAGTGGTCAACTCAAGTCAACCTTCAGTCAAACATGGTCAATACAAAAAGACAAAATTCTAAACCTGTCCCTCAAAAGTAAACAAAATTACAAAAATAATCCCTAAAACCTAACGGTGTTAACTCTTATAATTATAAGAGCTAACACCCGTTAACTCCTTATAACAAAACACAAAGTCCAAGCCCAATCCAAAAAAAACCCGGCCCAAAATCCCTTATAAGCCCGAAGTCAACCCCGAGAAAATGAAAAGTCAAACAAACCTTTTATAAAAGTAAAAAAAAACGCGGGAAGAACAATTACCATTGTTCACTGTCTTCCCCATTTTACCTCGGGTTCAAACCAAAAGGCAAATAAAAATTGACTATGTGGCCTCGCAATTCAAGTAAAAAGGACTGACATGGCAGAGTTTTACATCATCAAACGCTCCTATTGGTCAATTCCCACAAGGGAATGACACGCGTGGATTGAAGAAAACACACGGGGAAAAGGAAATTTGCACTAAAAGGAGTACAAAAGTAGCACAACATGTCACATCACGGATTGCCATACTGGCAATCCGTGTGAGCTAAAGAATGATCCAACGGACCACAATAGACTTCCAATGATTAGTAATGATTGAAGGCTAAGATTGAAAGGAGCGTGTGAAGAGCTAAGGGCCTAAAAGATTCTCCTGGCAGCTATAAATAAGACCTCATCACTCGCTCTTGGATATCTTCTTTTTCCCATTTTTAGTAGTTAGATTTTTTAAGCTAAATTTTCATTTCAATGTAATTTGCTCTTGTAATTTTCATTTTCAAAGTATTGTAATCAGTTTTAATCAATAAAGTCCTAGTTTAATTGATCATCAATCTGTTTTTACCTATAAGCTTTTATAAATCTCAAATGATTCTGTCAAATTGTTTCATAAGCTACTCACATAAGCTCCTATTAAGCTCTTTGAGTCTCTAAGCTCAAATTGAGCTCTTATAAGCCATCTAATTTACTCAAACCTTTAAAATCAGTTGGTTACCTTTGCTTAAATTGGATCTGAGATTTTGGAAGATGAGCTAACCATGGATGAGCTCATGAGGACTTTACTGGCTTATTTTCAATAAGCCAGAGCTTGTAGATAGCTCAATTAAGCCCTCATTGCCTTTGTTTAGCTAAGGCTTCTTGTAAGTTTTCTTTCATATTCACTGTCTTAATTTTCCTAGCTTAATTTTGCTTATTATGCTTATTGCTTGCTTATTCTTGTTAGTGTTAGCTTAGATATGCTTAATATGTTTGCTATATGCTTTTAGTTTACATTTTCATAGTTTAAATTTTAGTTTTAATCTATTTTATATAAACTGTCATAAAAAACTAAAAAAATATTAGCATAGGCTTTAGATCTTAAATTCTGGCTTAAGAGATTGTTGAAATAAGCTCATTAGGTCTGTTAAAGTTTGTTTGATATCTGGTCTTTGAAAATTATTCATTAGATTTCAAAATTGCAAGCTAAAATAAGGTTTATGGATTTTAAAGGGGTGTTTGGCATAGCAGTACTGCTAGAGGCCATTTGGTCTTAGGATATTGTTTTTAGTTTCTCATCTAGGTGTGTTTAAGCTGTTTTCATAAGTTAGGTTAGAGTAAATTGAGATTTCATTAGTTAAAATAATAATAGACCAAATCTGTTAAGTTCTTTTGCTTTCATAGTGATTTTCATTTCTAGGATTAAACATTACTTGAATTGTTCTTAGGTTGGTATTAATTGAGTGTTAAAAATGGTTCCTAAGGTCTGCACTAAAAGGTTTTAAAAGTTATGGTTCAAAGGTGTCAACTGCATCAGCAGTCATTTTAGTAAAACAGTCATTTTCTAGTTTCATTTTAAGTAGGATTAAATAGGTTTTAGCTTTTGGTATTCAACATATAGGTAGCTTTTATCCCATAGTTTACAAGTGTGCAATTAGTTTTCAAAATATAGCTTAATTCATCATCTGTTTTAGCTTTCAAAATCAGCTGTTTTTTCTTTTCATCTAAAAATCCAAAGACAGCATAAGCTGTCTGATTTGTTGAGTTTTTTTATTAGCTCTCAATGTTCAAAATCCTTTCTAAAGGTATTTTCATAGAGTTTTTGATCTAAGCTTTCCAAAAAGCTAAGTCTCATCTTCTGAAGAGCTTATTTGAGAGCTTAATTTTAAGCTCAAAGTGAGCTTAAGGGTTTTTTTGGCTGCTGTTTTCAATTTAGATGCTTATTTCAGCTTATAGCTTATGTCCTTTTTGCTTATTTCTTTCCTTTTAAGCTCATTAGGTTAGCTTTAGTAATAATAGCTTATAATTTCATTAGTATATCTTTTAGTCAGCTTTTTAGACTTTTAAAAAAATTGAAAAAGGCAAAAACATAGCTAAGTAGATTCTGTCATATTTTCAGCTAATTTCTAGCTTATTTAGGGGTTTTCATAAAAAGTTGCTTTTATTAAAAATGCTTATTTTTAGGAGCTTAATAACTTTGCTTTTATAAGTTTTTCAAAAAAAGAAGAAGGTGGAAATCGGGGGTGAGCAAGACTCGAACCCCCGACCTCAACACCCTCAACCCTTTATAACACCACACACTACCACTGCTCCCTGGGGTCTTTTTCATTTTACCTTTGCAACTTTAATTCTTTATACACGTTTTAGCCTTATAAGCTTATAAGTTGTTTTAGCTTATTTCGTGGCTTATTCTATAAACTGTGATCTCAAGCTTATTTTTCTTAGGTTCTAATTAGTATAAGCTATTTTCTGTATTTTTTCTAGAATTTTTATAGATAGTTTAGTATTTTTAAACATTTATTTTCATTTAAAACTTTAAAAAATCATAAAAAATAGAAAAATAATCAGAAAAATATAATTTTTTTTAGAAAATTTTCTTTTATCATAAAGTTTATAGGAAAATTAGTTTTGCTTTCGTAGGGTTTAATTTGCAAAATTTCATTTTTTTAAAGAACGGGATTCGTTCTCGTTCTTCATTTTTTAAAGCTCATTTCAACTCCGTTTTTGTTCTAGTTTTCTTTAAACTTACTTTTTAGTCAAATAGAGTCATTTAAAAAGAAAAATTCATTTTAGGTTTAATTTTAGAAATTTAGGGTTTTTAAATGCCGTTTTGCGTTTTTTGTTAAAGTTTGATTTCCCGTTATTTGTTTTCATGCTTAGTTATTATCATTTGCTTATTTTAATTTGTAAAAGTAGATAATCAAATCAATCTTTGTCTTCAATTCAAATCATTGTCCGAACATCAAACGTGGTTTCAATTTCAAAAATCGTTGGGGGATAACGACCCGGGAATCATACTTCCCGGTTTATATACGTATTATATTATATATATTTGTGAAGATTTTCCTTTTTACCTTTGTCCTCAAGGGTAATTTGGTAATTTTCCATCAATATTATATAGTTTTATAATTACGTATATATAGATTCTACCGAATCAATTTTTGGCGCCGCTGCCGGGGATTTGTGATTAAGATTCTCTCGTTTGAAGTTTGTTGATCGTAATTTGAAGACCCTTTCATTTTTGAAAGTTTTATTTTTGTTAAAAAAAAAATTAAAAAAAAGTAAACAAATAATTTTCTTTTCTTTTAGTATAATTATCATATTAAAAAAATCAAAATTTTTTTTCCATAATAAAAAATAAAATAAATAAAGTTGGTAAAAGAACACCAACAAATAATACCTTCAATTGAGGTATTATCCATTAGTAAGTTCCCAACTCGAATCAAAGATTTAAAAAAACTTGCCATTTGTGTCATTTACGAAATACGGCTCACCTTAAAAAGTAAAATTTTTAAGAGCTACCGTGAAGTAAATTTGATTATTTGGTTTAAGTTGTCTTTTCGTTAGCCGTTAAAACAGTTTGTTAAATAAAATAAAAATAAAAATTAGATTAAATTTTCTTTTTCTACTTTGTGCATGCGCACTCGTTCTCAAACCCGCAACCGTAACCATCAACAACAGGCCCAACCGGCTGTTGTAGAACTATTTCATTTAGAAGAACCTTTTGTTAATCCTCCCCTAGTTCTGATGGCTGATAACCGGGCTTTGGCACAATTGCTCCAAGCACCCACCGAGGGGTACGAGGATGCAATTGTAATTCCTGAAATCAATGCTAATTTTGAGTTAAAGCATGGTTTGATCAATCTTGTTCAAAACAAACAGTTTTTCGGACATAATAAAGAGGATCCACATGCTCACATCCGTTATTTCAATAAGATTACCTCAACGATGAGATTCCTAAATATTCCGAGCACGTCAATTAAGTTTATGCTTTTTCCATTTTCTCTTGAAGGTTCAGCCCGGATTTGGCTAGAAAAAGAACCTCCTCGATCAATTTTGACATGGGATGATCTTGTTTCAAAATTTATTAATAAATTATTTCCTCCTTCAAAAACGACAAATCTTCAAAACGAAATCACGAGATTTCAACAAAGATTTGACGAATCATTTTACGAGGCTTGGGATCGATTTAATGACCTTCTTCGAGCATGCCCACATCACGGATTTTCAGAATTACATCAATTGGATACGTTTTACAATGCTTTGAATGCTAATGATCAAGATTCGTTGAATTCTGCTGCGGGTGGAAACTTTTTGGATAAGATGCCTCGTGAATGCTTGAAAATTATCAAGAGTAAATCCAAGGTTCGTAATTCACGAAACAAGGCAGTCGTTGCTAAAGTGAGTTCAAATTCATCTACCCCCGAAATTTCACCAGATGTTGCTGCTCTTACAACCGAAGTTTCTGAACTTAAGAATATGATGAAGACTATGCTTATAGACAAGCAAAAAGCCTAAGCTCCCGTACCTGTTAAAGCAGTTGAGTAGAGTTGTGTAACTTGTGGAGGTGCTCATTCTTATAGAAATTGTTCAGCCACCGATGGCAATGTTAATCAAGACAACATTCAAGAGTACGTTTCACAAGCTGCTGCAACCAATTTCAACCAAGGAAATACCAATCCTAGACCTCCAAACCGAGTTAGTAACCAAATGGAACCACCAGGTTTTGCTCCGGTGCAAAACAATGGTCAAAATAGGTTTAATCAGAATCAAAATCAAGGAAACAATTTCAATCGGGGAAACAATTTTCATCAAAATCAAGTTAATCATGTGCCGAATTTTCAAAATCAAGGATTTCAAAACCAACCTTTTCAAGCTCATAATAATAATCAATTTCAACAAGGGATTCCATCTGAAATTACGAGTTATATGAAAGCTAATGAGTCAATTGTGAGAAATATGCAAGGTTAAATCAATGAAATAAGAAGCACGTTAACTAAACAAGAGGAAAATCTTAGGAAAAATTTGAATAATGACATGCGGAGTATTTTAGGAAGTTTCTTTCAAAATCAAGCCTCAACAATGGTACTCATCGATAACACAATCCCAAACCCAAAGGTTGAGATAAAAGCAAGCACAACACGAATGGAGTTGCTTAGGCGATGGACCCTCGACTCACTACTAATCCTTTCTCCTAAAAAGGTAATGGACCGAGAAACCAGAGACAACGGTAGAGAGGCAAACAAATTTCCAAGGAAGTACCGCTCAAATCCCACCTCCGGTTATCCCCATTTCTATTCCGGAACCCGATGTTCCGAGACTTTGCCTAAAACCACTCCCATTCCGGAATCCGCCACTCCCATTCTGGAATCCGATATTCCAAAGAATTTACCTAAGCCAAATATCCCATATCCTTCACGACGTGATAATCAAAAGTCCCGTGACAAAGCTTCGAATCAAATGGAGAAGATCTTTCAAATCTTTCAAGATTTGCGCTTCGACATTAGTTTCGCTGATGCTTTACTTTTGATGCCAAAATTTGCTCCTACAATTAAGAGTTTTCTCATGAATAAGGAAAAGTTGCTTGAGTTAGCTAATATTCCATTAAACGAGAATTGCTCGGCAATGCTCCTCAAAAGGCTTCTCAAAAAGCTTGGAGATCCCGGCAAGTTTCTTATTCCATGTAATTTCCCAGGAATGGATGTATGCCACGCCTTGGCTGATCTTGGCTCGAGCATAAATCTTATGCCTCTTTCTATTTGGAAAAAGCTTTCCCTGCCTGATCTTACACCAACTCAGATGACTTTAGAGTTAGCAGACCGATTGATTACTCATCCTAAAGGACTCGCTGAAGATATTTTTGTCAAAGTTGGGAATTTCCATTTTCCTACCGACTTTGTTGTTGTCGATTTCGAAGCCGATCCTCGAGTTCCTCTCATACTGGGGAGGTCCTTTTTGAGAACCAGCTGTGCTTTAATTGATGTATACGAAGGAGAGCTTGTTTTAAGGGACGAAAATGAACAAATAACTTTTCATGTCAATGACACGTCAAAACATCCTCAAAAGCATAAAAACGAGTCAATTAAAATGGTTAATGACGCATGCAAGGATAGTTTTAGAAGGATTACCGACGAACCCACTCAAGTTTGCCCACTGGTATTCGCTATTTTATACATACTTTTTACCTTGTAAAACGAACCTAAAAGAGCAAAAACATAATTAAAATGGCAAATATATGCTTGTTTTGTGTTTGTCTATGTGCAGGTACGGATATCAAGAAAAGGACAAAAATAAAGATAAAACATGATAAAACCGAGCACGGGATCAGAAAGAGCGCGAGAAAATGAGTCCAACGGTGTCCTCGGATTTTATTGGGCCTGCTTGTAACCCATTTTATGAACCAGGCCAGCCCATGTTAATTACCAAGCCCTACAAGAATAATAAAATTGAAATATATATTTGTTGGATGATGTCATCCATGACGTCATAGTCATGTGCCGCTAATTAAATCAATAAGGGTCATTTGCTTCTCCACTAGCATGGTTTAGACAAATGGGATTTGAACACGTGGCTGAAGCAATGTATAACTCTTTCAATTTCAAATTGCAACAAACAAAATGATCCAGTAGCTACACAAGGACTACGTTGAATTGAAGCAAGGAAATGGCCACGTGGAAATCGATAACCGGCTGGATCATTTATTTGCAAGCGGCGATCCGTGTGACATAAATTCCAAGCCAATGATTGGCTCCTTTATTCTCCAATGATTGGGACAATTTACACAAATACCCCCTTGTATCACTATAAATGTAACCCGCTCCTCTCAAGTTGAGGCTGATTATAATTAGTTTAGTTTTTGCATTTTTTAGCTTATTTTAGTTTTGTAACTGCTTATTTTTATTTTCCATGCTTATTGAACGTTTCTTATTTCGCAAGTTTAGTGTAATAATGAATTAAAGATGGTTTGAAATTGATTTAAGATCTTGTTTTGCTTAAATGGTGCTTATTCTCTCATTTTTATTTCTTTTCGTGTGGCTTTTTCATTAAGCTATTTTCGCGTGTTTATTTCAGTGGCTTATTAGTATCAAAAGTTCTCAAAAGCTAAATGATAAACTCCTATAAGCTCTTCTAAGCTTTACGATTCAATCAATTTAGTTTTAAAGGCTTTTCGTAATAATAAGCCCAAATAAGCTCAGATTTAGCTTATCGTCGTGCTTGAATTGTTTTGCTGAATTCAGAAGCTCATCTTTTCTGATTTGAAAAGCTTCTACATAGTTTTTTCGTTTTAACTTGAGCTTATATCGTTTAGATTGCTTATTCAAATAAGACGTTCGTGAGTTTTGTAATCATCTTGGCTTATTCTGTTTTGCTAATCGTTCATGCTTATTTTAAGATTGATAGCAACAAATGTTAACTGGTATTAAATTTCTTTTGTAGTTTGTAGAATTGGGCCTGAGTAATTATTGTATCTTGTCAGGATTAGTTTGGGCTTAGATTGATCATTTGGGCCTAATCTTGGTTTGTAGAACTAGTGAGTTGCATTGGTGTGTAACAGAGAATGAAATTTTGCTAGTAAAATTAACTGTTTACATTAACAGTTTGTTATGTTTTAATTTGTCTCGACGGTACCGGTCAACTCATGAGGCGTGGAGCTTAAGGGTTTATTTAGCTAGACCGAATTTGATTATTTGTTTTAGCTAAATAAATCGGGTGGTATTCGTTTAATTGCGGGTCTTCAATTCGGTTCAATTTTCTAATCCTTTTTTAATTAATTAGTGTAGACTTATTTTTATCTTTTGATGTTATAATGTTTGCCATATTTAGTTAGTTGATTTATTTGCTCATTTAGTGTTTAGAAATTAGAGCGGATTTAAAATATGATTAGAGATTATTAATTTGCGACATTTATTTAGATTAAAGTTTTTGAAAATTAATATATATATATATATATATATAAATATATATATATAGAATGATAATAATAAAAAAATAATTTCTTTTAATGTGTTAGGAATAAATCTTCATAAGACTTAATACTTCCAAGGTATAACTAACAGTACTAATGGAGTTAGTACTGCTAGTACATACTTAGTACTGCCAGTGTTAGTTATTACTGCTAGGAGAAAAAGTTAATACTGCTGTTGGTCAAAGCTGCTGACATGGAGATAAGTATGCATGGAGAATATTATGGGCTATTTGTAACTGATCCTAATAGATAGGTAGTTAGTTTTGTAAAGGACTCATTGTGTTCTATAAAAGGAGATCTTAGGTTTAGAGATAAAGATAGACTTAGACGAATACTTTGAGAAACATATTGTGATAGCTTCAAGGTTGTAACCCCAGTACTTCAAGAGTACTCGTATTATTATTCTAATAATATTGAAGCAGTTTGTTATTACTTCATTGTTTGTTTGTTTATTACTGTTCCATTCATAAACATCCCTAGAGTATCAAAGTGTAGATTCCGCATACATTTTGGTATACATACAAAGTCTCAACCATTGTTATTTTGGATTCATCCAAGGTAACAAACACTTTACTACGTAAAGAATTGATCAAGGCGTGTGATCAACAAGTGGTATCAGAGCCTGTGCTTTGAGAAACTTTGATCTAGGAACAATGGAGTTGGAAAATCCTCAGAACAATGCGTTGGCAAAGCTTCCCATGCTTAAACCAGGAGAGTATGAGATGTGGGAAATCAGGATCAAGTAGTACTTTCAGATCCAAGATTATGCATTATGAGAGGTAATAGAAAATGGAAATTCGTGGGTACCTATTCCTGTTACAGCACCAGAATCTGGCCCATCAATAATTTATTAGTATATAAATTATATATATATATATGTGATTGATATATATATAGATTTATATATTTTATAGTATATATATATTATATATATATATAAATTTTATATATATAATCGGATGGGATCATGTGAAACACATAATTTCCTGTGGAAAACCAGAAAACCCATAAAAAACCAAAACAAATAGTCCCTAAAAATACCAAACAGATGCCCTAATTTTTTTAGGCTAAAAATTGTTTTTTCAGGCAAATTAGGCCTCGATTTACTCTCTGTAAAACCCAAAAATAAACCAAACAGAATGGCCCTAAAAAACTAGAACAGATTTGCCCTAAAAAATTTTTATATAGCTTGGCAAAAATTAAGGCATCTGTTGGTTTTTGGGTTTTAGGTTTTTTTACATACATTAATTTCGAGTCCATATTTTCCTGAAAAACCAATTTTTAGTCTGAAAACATTAGGGCATCTGTTTGGTTTTTTTAGGGCATCTATTTGATTTTCTGAGTTTTCTAGCAAAATATGGTTTTCCCTAGAACCCATCCCTATATATATATATATATATATATATATATATATATATATATAAGTATATATTTATTATTACATATATAATAAAAGTTCTAACGATTATACTTAATGGTCGTTAATTAGTTCGTTTACGAATAATTAACCGTTAGTCTCTTATTTAATATGTAAATGTACATAGTAATTACATAAGTCAAAAATTCAAAATCAGAAGAGGGGGGGTTATGAAAAAGTTCAAGTTAACTTGTTCCCTAAGCCAATGTGTTGTCCTAGTTTTACACTATATATATGGCTTGGGAATTCAACTTTCTTCATCACATTCTTCTCTTCCTCTCCTTTTGAGCCGATCCAAACATCCCTTTTGTAAGGAATTACGTTTGGTTTTTGTTAAGTATTCAAGAACACGATTCTTGAATATCGTAAAGGCTTGAACTAGCATTCGGGTGGTATCGTTTGACGTGTATTGTGGATACACGTAGAGGTTACATCCTTTAGTAACTCTGTTTGGGTTTCGTACGTCTTAAAGAACACATACGCATGTTCAATTACTTTCGTTGTTTGTTTGCTATTTGCTAAAAGGTACGCAAACTCGTATTTACTTTTATGTTAATTATATGAACTACATGTGATCTATATCCGCTGCGTAAACTCGTGTGATATTATGTGTAATATTAATTAGTAGATTACTAATTCCAATATAATCTCCGTCACCGGTTCCACTCACCGTCCTCTGAGTGGAGAGGTGCTCACGGCCCGAAAACCAGACCGAACCGACGAAAACCGAATCAGACCAAAACCGAGTTTGGCCAAAACACCAGACCGAAATGATCTGGTCCAGGTTGGTTCGGTACAGTTCGGTCTTCGGTCCGGTCCGGTCGAACAAGGCATAATTGTCGATTTTTGCGTAAGAGCGAACCGGACCGGACCGAGGACCAAAAATAAGGAAAAGGATTGACCGAGGACCGGCCAAAATAGGTTTAGTCTGGTCTGATCGGTCCAGTTCGGGCCGGTTTCTCGGTCCGGTCCAGTCCGTGATCTGTTTTGCTCACCCCTATCTGAGTGACGTTATGGTATACACCACAAAATTTAGAAACTTTAGGACGCACAATCTTTTATTTCCCGTTTACCATATTGTAGGTTCGACGACTGGTTACATGATAATTTTTTTGCATGTGTTCTAAAACCTCAATCCAAAACACAGTCTTCTTTCTCGTATTACTAAGAACGCTATCTTCGGATTTACAAACCCAAGCTTTGCATAATGCAATTTTTTCACTTGTGGTCCATGGAGTGCACCGTTGTTCCTCGTCATTTTGATCAGTCTTCTTTTGGCGTCATTTTGAAGTCTTATTCATTGGGAGTACATAGGAATATCGTCAATAAGAAAAGGATGAATAAGAGACATAGATGGGTTAATATTTGGTTGTGATAAAGAACCGCTAATATTAGGTTGTGATCCGTTTGTGGTGTCGTATGGGCTATACATATTTAGTGGGTATGGGCTTTACGTCTGTTGTTGTGGAGGTACGAATGGTGGGTTTTGGTAATGTTGGGGGTTGGTATTGTTGATTTACGTAAAGAAACAAAGGTTGTCATAAGTTGATTTGTTGGTTTGATGATGGAGTATTTTCGAGACGGAATGTTTCTTCGGGTGTTGCGGGGAGTGTTTCGGGCAGTCATTTGTTGTTGGCATTTTGTGTTTCAGGGAGTATTTTTTGAGAAATTTTGTAAATCAAATATGTTATCCTAAATAACTAAGATCCAAACACAACTAATAAGCTATACCAATAAGCACTTAGATGACACGAAATAAGTAAAAGAAGAAAAAGAGAATAAGAGATGTAGAGAGAGAAAGCTAGAAAGAGAAAGAGAGTGGTATGATTGCTAGGTGAAACCAAATGACAACCAACACCCTCTCCATGTGTGGAGAGGGTCCTATTTATAGTCCAAGCCAACATGCTAGGCGTATGGACTCTCATCTTTGGTCGGGCTTGTCTTGTGTTAGGCTTTGAGCCCGAAACATGGACAATATTAGCTTAAAGTCCAAGCCCGTTAAACCCTACTAGCCTATTACAATACAAGACTATTTATGACTAAGATGACCGATAACATTCTTGTTCGACTTATGTAAAAATAAGTCTAACAATCTCCTCCAATGTTGAGGTCAACTTCTATCTCCCCAACGTTGACATTCTTGTTCGATTGGTGACATTCTTATTGGAGGATATCTTGATTTGACTTTTATCTCCCTCAATGTTGAAGATCTGATTTGACTCATGAGCTTTGCCTTCTTTGGTCTTGTCTTCGTCTTTTCTTGTTTGTAATGGCTTTGTTCCTTCATGCTTTATGATTTTGATCTGGAGCCTTCGTCTTTTGACTTTGAGTGCTTGAGATCTTTATCTTGCATCATCTCTTTGTCTTGAATGATCTTGATTTGACTTTCTTGATCAACTTGTGCTTTTGACCGACATACTCATACTCCTCTTGAAAGCTAGCACCTCTTCTTCTATGGTTAACAATCTCCCTTATTGAAAGTGACTATTGATAACAATTCCCAGATGATGATTCATAATTTGACTTTGAATATCTTTGATGATGAAGAAGTTCGTGATTATCAGAGTTGCTGAATTTGACATGAACTTGAGCTTTCTTACCGATTACATTCTTGTTAGCAGTAACAGTCTTGGTGTTGAATGATTGACTTTTAAGGCTTGAGTATGAGCATGTGGTAATTAATCTGACTTCGCTGGTACAAGATTGCAATTCCGACGTTTAAATCTGCATTTAAAAGGTTAGTGATAAACAACAGATATGGATGAAAGTGTCTTTGTTACTTCGTCGAATACGGTTATAATAACCACGGTTCCGCGTTAATCAGTATAAATATTGCTTGTGATTAAATAAAATTCATATGAATCTTCTTGATAGGGTTTCGCAGTTGTACTAGCCATTCTCATTACTGGAACGTCTCAAAGCAAACAACACGGTAAGAGTGAATCAGATAGTTGCTATCTTTCTGATTAAGTCATCATTTCATTTACTGGACCAAATCGATATCCAGTTAGCACAAGCTCAATTCATGTAGAATCTTGCAAGTCACCTACCATAGTGTTGTTTGATGATGACACTGGAAGGATTTCCATCGTCACTATGAATAATAAAGAGTATCACTCGGATGTTCTGGCAAGATCACAAGGATAATGCGTAGGACTCTTTGATACCAAATGTTGTATATTGATGAACAACAAGTGTTATACATGGATTGTTTCCTAATGAGATTTGTATTTTGATCCCTCTTGGCTCTAGACTTGATTTGTGCACTTTGGTTTTAGTAATCGGAGGCTGGAGCTGACTGGCACCTTTTCAATATCAACAATCTCGGAGTGAGATGTCAATAGATTACGTGTGTATCTCCGTGACAAATGAGACAAGTCTTTTTTGAGAGAAACTCGAATGGCTGGGAAGGGTTGTGCATTGCATCACTGGGTCCATAATGGCTTTCTTCAATACCAACAATCATCTTGTGATTATGATAGATTATGTATTAACCCAGTTTTTGCCTAAAGTGTGTGGAGGACTTCTTTCTTTTCACCCTTTATCGATACATTTCTTTTTCATTCTTCAACCCCTTTAATGTTTACCAAGACGTCATTACTAACATCTTGTTGTGATTGTTCCAGTGTTAACTCATTTCTTAGTTGGCATTATTCTCGTTTCTCATTTTTCTCCAATCATACCTAAGGAATTCTAATTCTATCTATGGAATGTCCATGGGTAGAGCCCTCTAGTTCTTGTTGGATCATAGGACTTATACCTAACCTTAACCACCTTATGACTACATCGATGTCGTGAGTTAATTGGTTGTTGGGTATAGTGATCGAAACCATAAAACCTTTGAAAATCAATCAAAGTGTTTGATAAAATCAAAACGTTTTAACACTTCGAGAGTTTCATTTATTTTGAAATACTCGCTCTTTACATGTGCATCTATATTCGAAATTGTTTCGCACATGTGGGTAGAATTTGTGCACTTAGAGTCTTAAAGATCACATTCTTCTAGATCACATTTTAATCACATTTTCTCCCCTTATTTTAAATAATAAATCTTTTAGTATTTGAAATACCAATTGATTAAAATGACATTTTTGAGCATTATTTTACAAATGTTAAAAGACTATCTGAGGAAGGGAGTGTTGAACACACAATTTTGAAAGATACCACTTGATATGCAAATGATTTGACATTTAAAGTTTTCTTGAAAAATTATGTTCAACGGTTTTTTTAAAACCACATGATAGAAAACTTCTCTTCTATTTATAGAGTAAGTGCACTGAACTTACACTCCCCTATGAAATTTGAGTCCGGGTTACAGTCTGAAGTAACTATAAGCCATTGTCATGAGCTCAAAACTTATGAATGTTTTGTATAGTATCCCAAGACCCGAGAAAATTGACTTTCTCGTTGACAGGATAAATTATCTTTAAAGATACACTTTCCTTACATTAAGGTCCGAGTTATGTACGGAATTATACATAAGTCATTGAGAAAATTAGAAATGACTTTTGAAATGTTTGAACTCTTGCTTGAACTTCATTTACCCACCCGTGTCAATATTAATCGACATTTCTAGGTACGTAAATGTTATCGATTCCAAACGACATGTCAAGAAGATTCTGTTTGGTATTTTGAAATTTTCTCATTTTATATTTGTTTTTCTAGGTTTTATATTTTTGTATTTACTTTTTCTTGGTTTTATATTATTGTATTTTCTTTTTTTTAAATATTTATAAATAAAAATAAAGAGAAAAACAAAAATATGCACACATTGATGTTTGGTGTATATCAAGCAGATTCGTTTGCCAGAACATCCAGTTCATCTGAAGTCAAACATTTCATACCAATTCATCTGACGAGATACTTAAACCTATCTTCGGGTAAGGCTTTAGTAAATAGGTCAGCTAACTGGTATTCAGTTCTAAAAAAGAATAATTCAACAATACCCTTTTCAACTTGTTTCTTTATGAAGTAATATTTGAAATCAATGTGCTTGGTACGGAAATGTTAGACTAGATTGCATGAGATGGCTATGGCTGACTTTGAGTCACAATACATAGGTATTTTATCAAAGTGAAAGGCATAATCTGTGAGCTGAGTTCGCATCCATAAAACTTGAGCACAACACGCAGATAGAGACACATACTTGGCTTTCGCTGAAGACATTAAAGTGCAGTCCTGTTTATTTGATGACCAGCTGACTAGCTTATCACCTCTTAGAAATTGTATGCCACCGGATGTGCTTTTACGTGAATTGAGACAGCCCGCGTGATTCGAATATAAAAAAGCAGTTAGTTTGAAACCGGTGTCCTTAGGATACCAGCGTCCTATGTTAATGGTATTCTTAAGGTACCGAAAGATCCGTTTAACCTCTTTGAGGTGCTTCTCAGTGGGTCTCGCTTGATAACGAGCACAATAACATGTTGCATGTACACTATCCGGTCTACTTGCTCTTAAGTACATGAGTGCTTCGACCATGCTATGATATATCATTTGGTCAACGGGAGTTCCAATCAAATAAGCATCTAGGGGTTTAGTAGCCATTGGAGTACCAATGCTATCACATGAGGTCATACCATGCTTTTTAAGTATCTCTTAAGCATACTTAGCTTGGTTTATAAAGATACCACGTGGGGATTAGTGAATCTGAATTCCTAGAAAGAATTTCAACTCCCCCATCATAGATATTTCAAATTTGTTGTCCATTAGTTTTTCAAACTTTTTGGAAAGTTTTGGGTTCGTTGAACCAAAATAATGTCATCAACGTAAATTTGTACAAGCAATATGTCTTCCCCTTTTTTAGTAATGAACAGAGTTGGATCAATAGAACCTTTGGAGAATCCTTTGGATACCAAGAAGTTGGAGAGTTTATCGTACCACGCTCTTGGAGCTTGCTTGAGTCCATATAATGCCTCCTTGAGACGGTAGACTTTGTCAGGATGATGTGGATCTACAAATCCATCTGGCTGATTGACGTACACTTCTTCCTTCAGAGGTCCATTAAAAAAAGTTGTCTTTACGTCCATCTGATAGATAGGAAATGAATTATATGCAACATACTCAACGAATAGCCTAAATGCTTCCAACTGAGCAACTAGAGCAAATGACTCTTCGAAGTCGATTCCTTCATGTTGGCTATATCCCTTAGCTAAAAGACGAGCTTTGTTGCGAATTACAGTATTATCCTCATCATGTTTGTTTTTCCAGAGCCACTTCATGTTAATGACATTTTTGCAGAGTGGTCTGTCGACTAATTCCCATACATCTAATCAAACTGGTGTAGTTCTTCCTGCATTACTTCAATCCATGCCAAATCAGCTATGGCTTATTTGATGTTCGTTGGTTCGGTTTGACTCACGGTGAGTGCGAACATACACATCTCGCCATTTGTTTCTACCTGACGTTTTGTTCTAATTGATTGAGAAGGATTTCCAATGACTTGTTCTAATGGATGATCTCTTGTCCAACGATGTTCAGAAGTATGTAGTTGATAGAATGTATGTGTGTTAGACGAGTCAACATATCAAGACGATGTCTCCCATCGTTCTTGTACCGGTGTATTGAAGATGTTGATAAATTCATCTTCGTCAACTTGTGCATTTTCTTTTTGAGTTTCTGCTGGATTATTGTTCTCAGAAGCAGTGACAGTTGGTGCTTGAGTTGGTGCTTGACTTGTAGTTACAGGTGTTGTTTGAATGTTCAATGGAGGCGTATCTGCAGCAACGGTTGTTGAAGTAGATGGAGTTGTGTTTTGTTGTTGACGTTGATTGGGTGCATCTGTAACACCCCCAAAATTCACAACGCAGCGAAATACCACTTGAGGTGCTATTTCATAATACACAGCGCTAGATACAAGAGAACGACCTCTAAATGTGTCATTTGAAAAATAATCTCATTGATTTCCTTGAAATTAATATAACATTTATCCCATAATTGCATCACCATGAAAAACTTGAATGTATAGACTCCAATGCACTTCAAGTAAGCCAAGTATCTATATCACTTGAGAAAAACATGCTTAAAACGGTCAACATAATGTTTGTGAGTTCATAGGTTAGTTTAAATATGAATGTAAGTTTTAAATGAATGTATTTGTCCACTGTGTCATCACAGTACCATGTAAAAATCCCAAAGATTTATAAAGAATGCATGACCAATTTAATGTCACCAAAATGTTAACACCCGGGCATTAATGAAAATGATATGTACCCATCATAGGTATCCCCTCCAATGACACCCGGGCATTTCTGACAATAATATGTGTATGTGATTGTTAGCCCCGCAGGCGCCAATCCAATCGTAATCCGACATGGTATAACGTTCGTTCCCAGTGATAGCTAGTCACCCG
>BQNB010122600.1:0-16205 GCA_026074375.1 Tanacetum coccineum
AATCATAAGGAATGATGAGGATAATAATGAGACGTTAATTGCGTTGATGTCTTAAAATAAGATGTTATAAGATGAGTATTTTTGTCATTTTCTAATTAGCAGAGAATGCGGTGAGTTACACGTGTTTTCAAAAGTATGAGGCAAGTATTCAAACTCAGAGTTGAATATAAAAGAACTAATGAGATTGATAACTATGTCAAGTTTCGATATTATTAAAATGAAGTCAAGAAGAAGTTGGGAAGACCATTGTTTTGAAGAAGTTTTTAAGGACCTTTGAGTATTATGGGCCAACTATGCTTCCACTGCGCCACTCTGATTCCACACTAATTTATTTGGTTTTCGAGGAAACTAGTCTATAAAATTTGAGGAAAATTTTAAAGAGATAGTCGGGTGGTGATGTGTTTGACCTAATTGGTGATGTTGTTCTTAATGATGAAGATGGAGATATTGGAATGGGTGATTCAACAGGTGTCTCAGCATCTTTAGGTGGTGAAATCTTCTCGGGAGGAAAGAAATGTCAGGAAATCAAACATTGGTGATAGTGATAACACTAGAAATGGAGGCAAAATAGTCGGTGGAGCAATAGGAGCTGAAAGAAACAAGAGTTGCTACAAACCTCTAAAGATGAAAAATATTATGGAGTAGCTTACCTAAAAATAAAGAAAAAATGGCTTTATATAGCCTCTCTAGACCTAGTATAGACCGGCCTAGGGCCTTGGCCTTTGGGCTTTGATGGGCTTTTTCATTAATGGCCCGTTTACATAATATTACACGCTTAAACGAGCTAGACTTTTGTCTTGTATCTTCGAGTGACCGAAGCTTCTTTGTTTGGGTCCATTTATGTGATCCTAACAATGTGACTATATAACAACCTAGTGGAAATAACATAAGTTATTTATATATAATATAATAGTAGTGTATTATCTGCCGTCGAAATTACTTACACATACTATTCTGGAAACTGCAGTGGCACGGAAGACTTTCTTGGATGGAAAAAAAGTAGTTATAGTTTAGGTTTACCCTTGTTCTCTATAACCATGAGCTCTGATACCAATCTGTAACACCCCTATTTTTGACATATAGCAGCGGAAGCTAATCTAGGGTATTACTTCATGGATCAACATACATAATCATAGAAAACGACTCGTAAAGAGACGTTTTGGAAAATTTAGTTATCATTTAATAAATCAGAGTTTTACAAATGGAGATAGGTCCCAAAATCTACATAAAGTTTGAATGATAACAATTTAGCCATCTTCAAGTCCGTGCCACTCCGTGCAATGTGATGCTCAATTACCTGAGATAAACATGCTAAAAAGATCAACACAATGGTTGAGTGATTTTCATAGGTTTTCAGTTATAATAGTTGAGTACAAGTTCAATAGTGGGTTACGTTGTTATACACCCATAAGTGTAATAATTGCAATGAGTACAAGTATTATGGAAAACAGTTTGAATACAAGTTATCATAACAGTGGGTTACGTTGTTATACACCCATAAGTGTAATAATTGCGATGAGTACAATTATTATGGAAAATAGTTTGAATACAAGTTATCATAACAGTGGGTTACGTTGTTATACACCCATAAGTGTAATAATTGTGATGAGTACAATTATTATGGAAAATAGTTTGAATACAAGTTATCATAACAGTGGGTTACGTTGTTATACACCCATAAGTGTAATAATTGTGATGAGTACAATTATTATGGAAAATAGTTCTATCCACAATATTCGCGTTCACTCGCAAGTGACTAATGGTTCATGATTAAGTATAGGTACACCAACGGGGAGTCCAGTCCAAAATAGATCTATTCACAGCATTTGCGCTTACCCCGACGAGTAATTAACGGTTCATGATAGTGGAGACTTAATGGCAAAAGTAGGGACTTAGGCAATAATGTATCAGAATAACATACAGAAAAATACTTGCATTCATGGTTTATAGCATGTATCCCCCTCGCGGGTTTATGAAACATTTAAAAGATTGAATGCGAGGCTATGAACTCACCTTAACAGTACACAGAAATCTGATTGATGGCAAAAGTACATGAAATGAAAGTAACAGCTTCGTCACACAACATGGGTTATATGTCAAGTCTTAGTTTGATTGGATATGTTTTATGTCATAATGAAATATCATTTTGATTGGATTTATTATGGAAATATCGTATCACTGTTCAGGCCATCATAATTCAGAGGTCATGTAGCAAACGTTTGAGGAGCCAGGACACTTTAAATCATAAATCCAGCAAACTCGTCAAAACGTATACCCAAATGAAACCCCTTACATGAAGCTCCCTAGTAATGTGATATATTATAGTTTTAAGTTTTTTCAAAAGTAGAATAATTTATATATATATTTTTATAATTAATATAAAAATATAATATTTTATAAGTTTTCAAAATTAGCTTCAAAAATATAATATATTTTTATACCCTTGGTTTAGAAACTTTTACGACTTTAGTCCTTTATATATAAAGTAAATATAATTTAAACCTTTAACTTTGAAACTTGGAAAAATAGGTCCTTATAGTTATAACTTTAGAAATAATGACATTTTCAGTCCCTTTATTTATAAATTTCAGAAAGTTACGATATATACCCCTATGCATGGAAACTTTTGCAAAACAAGTCCAAAATGCCATGCAAGATTATTTTAGGATTTCAAATGATATTTTCAGGTTATAGCTTATTAGAATAAGCAAAAATAAGATGTTCTAACGTAACAAAAGTTTAGAAAAAAGATTCGTTAGCTAGAAAATCAAAACGGGTCATTTTTAGGGTTTTTATCAAAAACACATGGGTTTGAGGATTCAAAGCTTCAAACAAGAGTTCATACATGATCTTAAGAGTATTATGAACATTATTTTACAGAATATAAGCTTATGGAACAAGATCTTAGGCTTACTTAAGCTAAAATGGGTCGAAATGGGGTTTTCGGGTTCGTACGCCTAGTAACGACTTCAAGGCTTCGTTTTTCTTGCTTCTATTCTGAGCTTAGGGAATTATATTGATCTTCTATTGCTGCTATGGAAAGGCTAGAACTCCATTTGAGGGTATGAGATGAGATGTGTGGGATGGATTGAAAGGGGTGTATGGTTTGGCTATATATAGTGCTCAAAGAGCCTTAGTGCCTAAGTTTTACACCTTGGAGGCCAAGAACACTTGGAGAAGAGATCAATATCTGTAGATAGATGACTAAGGGAGGCTAGGAATGAGTATTGAAGGCTAGGAAACTAGACATGAAAGATGTAAGGGTGTGGTGGTGGTTTCGTGTATAAAGGAGGACAAGGAGGTGACAAACCACCTTGGTGGCCAAGTATATTAGCAAGGAGGTGATGGAGGTGCTTGCTAGGCTGCTTGGTGATGTCATGGTGAGGTAAGGGAGGTGCTAGGATGGGTGCTTAGGTTTAAAATGGGTCAAAATGGGAGAAAATGGGCCACGGGTAGGTTTAGGGTTCGTTTAGGGTTTTTAGGTGTTTAGATCGAGTTAGGGTTAGGGTTTAGGATAGATTAAGGTTTAGGATTAGTGTTAGGATTATGGTTAGTGTTTAGGATTTAGGGCTTAGGATTAAGTTTTAGGGTTTAGTTTTAAGGTTAAAGTGAAATTAGGGTTTAGGGTTTTGTTTTTAGAGTTTAGGCTTTAGTTGAATTAGAGTTTAGGTTTAAGGTTTAAAAGTCATGATTTAAGTGCTTGGTACCTTGTACGTAATGGTGGTAAAGTTTAAACTGATTTTAGGAGCTTTAAATTGACTATTTAGGTTTTTAGGCATTATTGACTTGAACATTAAGCTTAAATGAGTTGTACATTGACTTAGAGGGAAAATAAGATTCAAATATAGTGCATTGTACACTTGTACATATGCTTCAAAGGCTTGTACATTCATTTTATATGTATACTTGATATAATTGGGTTTTGATATTAAATCATTCTAACGTTTAATGCTTGTTTTGGATTCGTTTGAAAAGTACGTTGTTATATGGATTAATGTACTTGGTAAAAATAATATTAGGATACTAGACTTTGGACATATTAGGGATTTTACATGATATAATGCAAGTTACATGATAATGAGATAAAGCAAAAAATTTCTTGTAGAAGGTGATATATTTTATAATAGATTAGTATTACATGTATTAATTTTAATAGATGGAATTAAATTGGATGATAAATTTTGGTTGTTATAGGTCTACCCCTTAAAACAAAACTCTCGTCTCGAGAATTTAGTTGGATAACGGAGTGTTCGTTTGTAAACAGATGTAATTACTTATCACGAATTTGATCTTCGCGTTTCCCCATGTATATTCTGGTCCTCTCTTTAGAGTACCATCTTTCTTTGACTATAGGAATACGAATTTGTTTCATTGCTTGACTTCTCGATACATAATTCTCCACTGGTTCATCCATAAAAGCTGAGTTTGCATCGAGCCGAAGATCTTTCATTGGAAATGAAAAGGGGATTCGTCAGGATAAGACATTTCTTTAGATTAGAAACGTGGATGGTATTGTGGACATTACTGAGCTCTTTCAGGAAGCTCAAGTTTATATGCCAATGGACCAATCCGCTCAAGGATTTCGAATGGTCCAATGTACTGGGGATTAAGCTTTCCTCGCTTTCCAAAACGAATGACACCTTTACGAGGTGATACTTTTAACATAACACGATCTCCAACTTGAATTTCTAAAGACTTTCTCCTTACATTGGCGTAACTTCTTTGTCGATCTCTTGCAGCTTGCAAGCTTTGTCGAATTTGTATTATTTTCTCGGTGGTTTCATGGATTATTTATGGTCCCCGTATGTTGAACATACTATAATTTGGCCCACATAATAGGTGATTTGACTTTCGACCATAAGTGCTCGAATGGTGCTGCCTTAATTATCGCATGGTAATGTTATTGTATGAGATTTCTACCTCTGGTAAGTGTTTTTCCAATCCTTTTCCAGAATCTATAACAAGGCTCGAAGCAGTCTTCCGAGTGTTTGATGGTTCTTTCACTTTGTCCATCGGTTTCAGGATGATATGCCGTACTCATGTCTAATTGAGTACCCAAAGCACTTTTTAATGATTGCCAGAATCTGGATGTGAAATGACTGTCACGATCCGAGATGATAGATATTGGCATGCCATGCCGAGAGACTATTTCTTTGATGTATAACCTTGTAAGGGTTTCCATACTATCTGTCTCTTGGGTAGGGATGAAGTGTGCGGATTTGGTAAGGCGGTCGTTATGGACCACAATTATGTCATGTCCGTTTATGTTTGGGATGTTTTATAACGAAGTCCATTGTTTATTCTTTCCCATTTCCATCCTGGAATCTCTGGTTGTACCAGTAAGCAGATGGCTTTTGACATTCTTCTTAACTCTAGAACATGTCAAACATTTGCCAACATATTCCGCGATGATTGCCTTCATGTTAGGCCACCAATAGAGTTTCTTTAGATCCTGGTACATTTTGTCAGAACCTGGGTGAATGGAATACTTCGATTTATGAGACTCATGCATGATTAAGTCTCTCAAACCACCGAAAAGTGGTAGCCAACTTCGATTTTTGATACAACGAGTTCCATCAGGATGAATTTCAAATGATTTGTCCATCCCTCGTAGGTTTTCGGATTTGATGTTTTCTTCATTGATTGCTTCGGTTTGAGCTTCGAGGATTTGAGTTGGTAATTTTGGGTGAAGGGTCATGATCAATGATCTGATTCGGAGTGGTTTGATTCGTTCCTTCCGGCTTAAGGCATCTGCTATGACATTTGCCTTTCCAGGGTGATAACGAATCTCACAATCATAATCTGCAAGCAATTCTAACCAACGGCGTTGCCTCATGTTTAATTCTTTCTGATGAAGAATATGTTGAAGGCTTTTGTGATCAGTGAAAACTGTACACTTTGTACCGTATAGATAGTGTCTCCAGATTTTAAGAGCGAATACGACTGCTCCTAATTCAAGATCATGAGTGGTGTAGTTTTCTTCGTGAGGCTTGAGTTGTCGGGACGCATATGCAATGACTTTTTCTTTTTGCATTAATACTGCTCCCAGACCTTGAAGTGAGGACTCACTAGTAAATGACAAATCAATCATTTCCTTTGGTAATGTAAGATTGGGAGCTTCATAAAGTTTTTCTTTTAGGCAATTGGAAGCAGTCTCTTGATCTTTTTCCCAGATACACTTCTTGTTTTTTTGGGTTAATTTGGTCAAAGGCTTTGCAATTTTTGAGAAACCTTGGATTATCTTCGGTAATAGCCGGCGAGTCCTAAGAATAACGAAACTTCTGTGGAGTAGTGGGAGATGCCAACGTTATTAACTGCTTCAATCTTGGCAGGGTACATCAGAGTTCATTGACTATCAATTTGGTGTCCAAAGAATTGTACCAGGCGGATCCATAAACTAACCCACTTGGGAATTGGGCATATTTAGTTCTCTTTTCTGAGTAATTCTTAAGATTATTCTCGAAGATTTGAGTGTTCTTATTTGTTACGAGAGTAGATGAGAATATCATCAATGATACTATTACGAATTCTGTCCAAGTATGGGTTTACTTAGTGGTTCATGAGATACAAGGAATCCCAACAGTGTGCGTTAGTTAAACCACAAATGGCATAACTTGAAATTCATAGTTGTCCGTTATAGTATTCCGAAAGCAGTCTTAGGAATATTTCAATTCCTCATTCTTAGGTTGATTGATAACATGATTCTTAGGTTACATTTTTGAGTAGACACTCGAACCTTGAAGTTGGTCGAATAAATCATCGATCCTGGGTAATGGGTAACGATTCTTTACGGTAAGTTTATTTAACTCCCGGTAATCGATACACATTCTGAAAGATCAAAAGAAAGACGGATCTCCTGGATATATACCTTTTGGTTTTTATACAGGATATGAGGTTTGGTCGGGTTTTACTTCGATCACCTTGGATGATCAAAGTTTCACCGTCGATTGGGAATGTGGACGACTTTCTCGTCACAGAGAATTTTGGCATGATACTTGGATAACCAATCCATACCAATGATGACGTCGAAACTACCGAGTTTAATTGGCATAAGATCAATTTCGAAAGGTTGGTTTAACAAAATCAGGGTGCAATCCTAGATAACGGTATTATGAAACAGCGAGGTATAAAAGGATTATAACTGTATTATATCATGAACAACTTGCCTTCATACTTTACATAGTCAAAATTTGACAAGTGTTGTTATTTATACCACACATCCCGTGGTTATGCTTTTAACAAAGCTATAACTAGGCTAATTATAGTAGTCACGAGGGTCTTTGTTTCTGCATTTTTTTTGGTCTGATGACCCACTTTGTTGAGGTCTTGATAACTTGATAATACGTGCAAATTTTGTGTGATGCAGGGTGCATCTTGTACACAAAGGAAGGTTTCCATGGTATCTTTTGTTTTCAGTATACCTTTTGTTCTCAGTTGGGGTGGCATCATAAGTTCTGATGGTTTCTTGCCTTCTATTTTGCTGTTGGTGGTAATTATTGTTATGGTTATTGTTATAGTAGTTGTTGTTGTTGCCATTGGTGTTGTTCCTTCTATCCTCAAGCTTTCGTTTATGGTCATTGGTTTCTTGTACAGAATTGTGTTTTATTCTGTTATCTAATCTGGGTTATGGTAATGGCTTCTTCCATTTTCTTAATCTCAGTTTGGGGACAATACTTCTTTATCAAGAGCCTTTTACATTCAGACCAGGTGACCTTATAGGCTTCTTCTATTCCAATAGGCTGGGCGAATGAATTCCACCAGAATAGAGCTTCCTCAGTTAGTGTACTAATAGCGAATTTCACTTTGTTTTTCTCGGCACAATTGCTACGAGAAAATATCGATTCAGTCCGTTCAAACCAGCAAATGAGACCAACAGCTCCTTCCGTACCATTGAAGTAGAAAGGTTGGCAACTCATAAACTCCTTGTAAGTGCATTTCCTTGCTACAGGAGTTTCTCTTGGTCCGGTGGTATTATTAGTATTTGCCATGTTGGCGGCTTGTGCTTCTAGAGCTGCGGAAATACTATCAGCAACTAGTTGCCTAATGGCGGCTTGAGTCATGGCTGGTGCTGCAGATGTTGATGTCCTTTTGGGAGGCATTCTATCAACATAAGATAACACAGAATAAGAGTGATATTACAAGTCATTGTCAAAATTTCATACATAGTGGTATTGGAATTATTTGACATAGATACTTAATTAATACAAGTTTTAATAAAGAAATATGGATTACATTGTAGGATATAACAGAAAGTTTTTGGAATCTAAGATTTTCAGAGATGAACACTCTAATAAGCATTGAATATTAGGTTCTTCTGGGGACTGGTTACATCCCAGTGTTCGCGGTTTAATCCATAAATGGTTATCCCACTCTCGAAGATGGACTTATCAAAGGGATAGTTTAGTGGTGGGGGGCGGGGGGGCTGGTGTAGTTGACCTAACCGGTGATGAAGATCCTACTGATGAAGATGTAGATATTGGAATGGGTGATTCAATAAAATGTCTCAGTGTCTTTAGTAGTGATATCTTCCTCAGGAGGAAAAGAAATTCAGAGAATCAAAACATTTGGTGATTAGTGTTAAACTTTAGAGTTGGGGCACAACAGTTGGGGGTGGAATAGTAACTTGTGTGTGGGACTAATGAAATCTTTATGCATGTTAAACCTTCATATAAGGTCATTTGAAAAAGTGAAAGAGTTGGTGAAGCTATTGGAACTAAACCAAATAAGTTATTTGAAGAGGTAGAATAAGTTTTTCCTGGTGAAGCTAGGACATAGTCCGGGGAAGCCGGGATAAAGTCTGGAAAGTTAGAGGAAAAAACATCCTCAATACCAGAAGTAAGATGGTTGGGAGACAACATTACTCTGTTAACAACCCAACGGTAAATAACATAAGTTATTTATATAATAATATAATATTTATGAATCTTTACATACTATTCTGAAAGATGTAGCGGCACGAAGGACTGATGGAAAAAGAAAAGTAGTTATAGTTAAGGTTTCGACCTTGTTCTCTATAACCGTGGCTCTTGATACCAATCTATAACACCCCCATTTTTTTCAAAAAATATGCTGCTGAAGATAATCTGAGGTTTATTTCATTGTACAAACAGTCATAATCATAGAAAACGAATCGTAAGAGACCAATTTAGGAAAATTGAGTTATTATTATTTATTCATTCAGAGTTTTTACAAAAAGTGAGGTCCCAACATATACATGAAAACATAAAGTTTGAATGATAACAGTTTAGCCATCTTCAAGTCCGTGCCACTATGTGATCAGTAAGATTTTTAGTACCTGAGATAACATGGCTAAAAAGTCAACACAAAGGTTGAGTGAAATTCATAGGTTTTATAGTATAATAGTTTTGATTACATGCTCAATAGTGGGTTTACGTTGTTTTTCACCCTAGTTTTGTAATAATTGCAACACATAAACTTATCATGGAAACAATTTTATGAACTATGTTCATGACACCAAAGCACTTTCGGTTAATCAATCACACAAATAATTTACCCACGGGTGTCTTTTACAACACCCGCCAATAGTTATTCAATGTGTGATATTAGTTTCTGACAGTATAGGTACACCCAAAACTGGGGAGTCTAGGTCCAAATAGATCTATTCACAAGCATTCGAGCTTACCACGCGAGTAATTAACGGTTTCATGATAGTGGGACTTAATGTAAAAGTAGGGACTTAGGCAATAATGTATCAGGATAGCATACAGAAAACTACTTGCATTCATGGTTTATAGCATGTATTTCTCTCGCGGGTTTATGAAACATTTAAAAGATTGAATGCAAGGCTATGAACTTACCTTAATAGTACAAGGAAATCTGATTGATGGCAAAAGTATATTGGGTGAAAGTAACTAGCTTCATCAACTCAACCGGGTAATATGTCAAGTCTTAGTTTGATTGGATATGTTTTATGTCATAATGAAATATCATTTTGATTGGATTTATTATGGACAATTTTGTTATCACTGTTCGGGCCATCATAATTCAGAGGTCATGTAGTAAACGTTTGAGGAGCCAAGACACTTTAAATTCGTAAATCCAGCAAAATCGCGTCAAACACGGACTACCCAATTGAAACCCATTACATGAAGCTCCCTAGTAAAATGTGATTACTTATCGTTTAAGTTTCTTCAAAAGCTAGAATAATGTATATATATATTTTACAAATAATCTAACATAAAAATATATTTTTTTTAAGAGGTTTGCATAGTAATTGGCTATCATCAGAAGTATTATATTATATTTATCATATATTGTATATTATACTTTATCTTATATATATATATATATATATTATTATAATATATATAATATATATTAACCTCTTTAACTTTGATACTATCAAATAATAGGTCGACTTATAGTTATAAACTATAGGAAAATGACATTTTCAGCCCTTTTAGTTATAAATATTTAGAAGTTACGATATATACCAATATGCATGGAAACTTTTGAAACAAGTCCTAAAAGCCATGTGGCTATGGTTTACTGTTAGATTCCAAATGATATTTTAAGGTATATAGCATATTAGTATAAGATAAAATAGATGTTTTAATGTAAACAAAAGTTTAGAAGAAAAAAGATTCGTTAGATAGGATAGATCAGAAACGGGTCATTTTTTAGTGGTTTTTATTAAAGAAAAAACATGGCGTTTTGAGGTTCAAAGCATTTAAACAAGAGTTCAATATATGATCTTGATATAGTATTATGAACATTATTGTATAGAATATAAGCTTTTTGGAACAAAGAGTTCTTAGCTTACTTGAGCTAGAAATGGTCGGAGATTGGGGTTTTTAGGTATGTTTACGCATATTAACGACTTCAAGGCTTTGTTTTTCTTGCTTCTTGGCTTCTATTATGAGCTTAGGGACTTCTCTTGTCTTTCTCATTATGCAATAGGAAAGCTAGAATTCCATTTGTGGGTATGAGATGAGATGTGTAGGATGGGAATTGAAAGGGGTGTGTTGAGTCTTGGCTTTATATATATTGCTCAAAGGCCTTAGTGCCAAAGTTTTACACCTTTTACCAGGACAAGAAACTTGGTGAAGAGATCAATGGTCTATAGATAGATGAATAAGGGAGGCTAGGAATGGTATTGAAGGCTAGGAAATTATACATGAAAGATGTAAGGGGTGTGTCGGTGGTTCGTTGTTATAAAGGAGGACAAGGAGGTTGACAACCCACCTTGAGTGGCAACGTAAATTAGCGAGGGGTGTGAGGTGCTTGCTAGGCTGCTTGTTGATGTCATGGTGAGGTAAGGGAGGTGCTAGGATGGGTGCTTAGGTTTAAAATGGGTCAAAATGGGAGAAAATGGGCCACGGGTAGGTTTAGGGTTCGTTTAGGGTTTTTAGGTGTTTAGATCGAGTTAGGGTTAGGGTTTAGGATAGATTAAGGTTTAGGATTAGTGTTAGGATTATGGTTAGTGTTTAGGATTTAGGGTTTAGGGTTTAGTTTTAAGGTTAAAGTGAAATTAGGGTTTAGGGTTTTGTTTTTAGGGTTTAGGGTTTTAGATTAGGGTTTAGGATGAATTAGGGTTTAGGTTTAAGGTTTAAAAGTCATGAATTAAGTGCTTGTACCTTGTACTAAATTGGTGGTAAAGTTTAAACATGATTTAGGAGCTTAAATGACCTAATGGTGGAAGGGTTTTGGGGGGGTTTATGTGGCCGTGGCTAGAGATGGGTGACAAAGAGGTAACTTGGCCACCTTGGAGGACAAGGAAAAGGGTTAGATGTGCTTGTAATCAGCTTAGGGTTGTAGTAACTTAGTCATAGAGTTGCTAGGATACTTGGTTGGTTTTAAATGGGTAGAAATGGAGGGAAAAGAGTATCGGGTTCATTTAGGGCTCGGTTTAGGGTTTAGGGTTTTAAAATGTGGATTAAGGTTAGAATTAAGGGTAGATTAAGGTTTAGGATAAACCAAAGTGATTTATGAGGTAAAATGACCTAATTTGTCTTTCTTGCATTATTGACTTGTACATTGAGCTTTAGAAAGTTGTAACTTGATTTAGGAGGGAAAATATATTAAAATGTTGTGTATTGATACTTGTACACGTGCTTTAAAGACTTGTACATTCATTTTATATGTATATATTACATATAATTAGGGTTTTGATATAAATGTTAACGTTTAATGCTTGTTTTGATATAACGTTTTAAAAAGTACGTCAAATGGATAATGTACTTGGTAAAAATGATATTAAGATATAGACTTGATATATTAGGATGTTTACATGATATATAGATAGAGATGACATTGGTAGAGGTTGCATGAGCTCGTTTACTTTAGAAATGTAAACTAGGTTACATAATAGAATGGAATAAAAATGAAAAATATTCCCGTGAAAAAGGTTGTATATAATAGATGGATATTATAGGGCATCTAATTTAATAGATGGATATTACAGTGCATCTAATTTAATAAATGGATATTACATTGATGAAAATTACGGGTTGTTATATTCCATTGGTGAAAATTTGGGGTTGTTACAAGTTCAAGGACTTAATGTACATGTCTTGACAAGAAGACATAACATGTTAATCACTAACATTACTTTATAAGTTTTTTAACAATCCAATAACTTCATGTATATGTATTGACAAGAAGACATAACAATTTAATTGCTTACTTTATGTTATAAGTCTTTAAATAGTTCAAGGACTTCATGTTTATGTCTTAAAAAGAGGACATAAGCATATTAAATAAAGTATTATTGAAAGTCGACTCTTAGCTTCAATAGTATTTTCAAGTTAATTTACATACTTCTTACTGATGTCTTTACAAGAAGACACAAGCATATTGACTAAACCATTTAGTGAATATGATGAAGTAGCTATTCATTATTTCTTGACACTAGTTATAAGTAGGGCGACATACATCAAGGTGTATAAGTCATAGTAGAATATTAGCTTTCTTACCTTGCGGTTGAGAAAAACTATTAGTCATATTGTTATGTGTTGTACCTTACACACAATTAAGATTTATCCCACTTGTGCATGGCACAACATCATGCATCTATACAAATAAATGAGCGTATGTAAAGTTAGGTTACGATTCTAGGACTGATGTGTCATTGTGCGTAGGTATTTTTTTATCAAGTTTTACTATTTATATTTTGCCGACTATACCTAACACAACACTAACGGGCAGTGTACCCGATCAGATGTAGGTTCGTTGGTAAGTAGGGTGTCGATTACTAAGAGCTAGTGTTAATACTTAAATCTACCAGTATTTTAGTTATCTAAGTTAGTCCTAATTTATTCTATGTTATACCTAAGTTAAACCTAAACTAACGGCAAAAGGGGATTAGCCTGAGATATTGGCATGAATTTTGGTTTACCTAGACCGAGAATGGGGCGATTAACACACAAAAATTGATATTTAGAAGATGGAGAAGCAGTCAAGCCTTATGTAAGGAAAGCGTATTAACCATATTTAATCTAATAAAACACAGGTTTTAGTTTATTAGTACAATGATTGTCTTATCTCGTTGTTGATATATCATTTATAGATTTAGGCCGTACTTCTTCCTAAAACCTAGATCTGGTAATTCTGTCATAAATTAAACACATCCGCATAAAGCAATCATGGTTGATTATGATCTATTTTAGGAGACACTAATGGTGATCTGATCGAATCCTAGCTCATCGAGACTTTACTAACTTACTGCTTAACAGCTCTTTATATATTAGTAATCTACTTGTCTAGATCTTTACTCAAGGAATCAGAACGTCATTTGTTAATCCTTGGTCACCTGCTAGTATAACTTGTTCACTAAACCAAGAGCAAAGAAAATACGTTATTTGTGATCCTATTATTCTAGATATATAAATTGCAGATATGGAGAGCAATCCCGACATCTAGGTAACTCTCTATTTCGTATTCCTAGATCCAGTTGAATGATAGGTCGCATACTTAAGCACATAAACGAGTATAAATTAATAAACATAAAACAACACACAACTTATAAGAAGCAATCAGAATAAACATAAACCAAATATTAAATTATCATAAACATGGCTAATACCTAAAGGTATTAGCCAATAGCCATTGAAACTATACAAATGTCATAGATGAACGATTAAGGTAAACTAACCAAGTTAATGAATGATATCAAAAACCAAACGCGTATTTAGAGTATAAGAATTTACAAGGGTTTTCCTATGGATCGAAGGACGTTGCGAGACATTCTTGGCTTCTTTTCTCTTCTAAAAGTCGAACCTGGTGGTTAATGCCTTCTTCTCATTCTTCGATATATTTTTGCACACTGAAATTCGTATTTAGGGTTCGGTATTTACGAGGCCTGGAATTTGGTCGATACACCATATTGAAGGAGTTTAATGCGGTGTATTGAGGTTTCCAGAATATTTTAATACTTGATCTTTGATACGATGTATAGAGTCTTCTGTATACGGCGTATTCTTCTTTATGTCTTCGTGGTTGCTTGTGAAGTCAAGGAACAGATACGTCGTATCTTGTGATGGATACGGCGTATTGGATGTCAGAATAGTAGTCTTCATGATTTCTTCATTTAAGCAATGCGTGCCTTTTAGTTAAACTTCATCAATTGCTTCATATTTACTGCAAATAACAAATATAAGTAATTAAGTACCAATTCATGCATAAATAAGGTAAAATAAGCAATTTAGATGGGATAAATAATAATATAAAAGTGACGTTATTTGATATCATCAGGGACCTATGGGTTATGAGCCCACCATGCTTAATTTGAATGAATAACATGACAATGTCATAGATATAATATTATTTAAGTCAATCTCAAATTATATTTGTATTACAAGTATATATAGAATTTTATCGTTCAATAACAAAATCATGCATAATTATTTTATAGATAACTGATTGTGCAATATTTGGCACGACCAGGCTTTGATGGTGATCAAAGAGTATGACGGTGGTGGATGAACTGCCAAGCCATAGATAACCTATGACAAAACAAATGGAAACACTACGTTAAGTAAAGCGCAGGGGTGTGACCCTGCGATTCACCTCCGACGTGAGAGTAAGTAAGGGTTTTCTGATTGTAATAAGTGCGTATGTAGTAAAATGTTGGTATTGAGAGCGTAATCAAACCTGAGCACCTTGCCATCTATTTATAGGTGATGAAAATAGGCTGGAACAAGGGTGTTGCACTATAGCCGATGATCGTGGGGGTGTTCCGCGATTTAAATGGATTATAGGGGTTTGTGTACCACGACACATACCTTTGTGATGGATTCCTTATTTATAGGCATACTAACAAAGATGTGGGGGAGGCAATTACAAAAGTCATGGTAGCTACAAAGATTATGGGATCATGGCTGTTGACCAGGTCCTACAGAGATCATGGCTGTAGACCAGCTCCACTTTGACCATATCTTGTTTGACCAGTTCTGTATGACAAGCTCGATCATACCCACGTTCGTAGGCAGAGAGGTTGTGACCTTTAGCTTCGAACCTTGTCGGAGACCAGGCAGGCTTCGAACTTTGTCGAAGGCCTAAAAGGCTTCAAACCTTGTCATAGGTGGTTTCGAACTCACAGAGGTTAGACTGTGTGTGTGTTTTGGGTGAAGGTAGGCGGATTCCCTTGCGGTATCCTTTGTGAATGACTTTACGCCAACATTTGAGTTCATAATGTAAAATTATGTGTAGGACAGAGGTTAGGCTTCGTCCTTTAGGAGGGTATTTCATCACCCCTTGTATAAATGGCAAGCTACGTACAATGATGACGGTAACGCTCATTAGCAGAGTGAAGAGTACGTCATCAAGCCCCCTAGTCTAATGTTATGCATGCGAAGAGTGCATGGCTTTAGACTTATCATTTCTTTGTTAAAAAAGACTTAGTAACAATTTATGCTAGTTTTGTTTTGTCAAATCCAATATAAAAGTTGCCATACTTGTTTGTAGTAGTCTAGATTCAACTCTATCAAGGAGAATACCTCATTATAGCCCCCCAGTTTAATGTTATGACTTCGTAGGAGGCCTGAGATTAGACTTAATTAGTCTTAAAACCCCTTTTTATGAGGGGGGGTTTCTTTCATCTACTTGCGCTTTTAATCCAAGCGAGTTTTATTTAAACCTGTTTATACCTTTGCGTTAGTTTCTTCAAAGGGCACACCCCAGAGGGTGTTGGGCTTCGAGTGGCGGATTCGCATACTGGTAATCATTGCTATGAATGATTGTATGCC
>BQNB010122601.1:0-13047 GCA_026074375.1 Tanacetum coccineum
ATAACTTGTTTTATACCTTTTAACTTAATAATTTACCACAAGTTTTCCAAGACTTATTATATACTTGTCTTACATATAATAGAGTCTAAAATCCATATTGTGTCCATGAGTTCTAAAGTATCAATTCCTTAACAAGGCTTAAAAACTTTAAACTTTCTTAAGTAACTTTAAATTACAAGTTTATACATATACATGTTTACACTTAACCAACATGTTACAACACTTATATATCCATTATTTCATGATATTATCAACCTCATAACATATGTAAAAATGTTCAAAACCATGATCACAAGTAGAAATATGTTTTACTTGTTTAAAAGTATCCCAAATGGTGATATTGCTAAATAGAACATATAAACACATAAAATGATAACTGTAAAGTCATAAAGGGTTTTAGATAACCTTATGGTGATGTAATATGATAACCAACACAATCCAAACCCTTGTTTAGATTGTAAACCAAAGTTTGCAAGAATGAAACCCTAATTTTTCTAAAGAATCCAAACTTCCTTTATCTTACTTCAACACTTGTAAAAGCTTAACCAAGCCTTCAAACCTTCATAGTATGTATTAGATATGTTGTAGTAATACTTGTATAAGTGGTAGAAAAATTTGTATGGGTTGTGTGGGAAGAGGGTTTTGCCATGGGTTTGTAAAAGAGAAAGAGAGATAGAATTTTGTTTTTGTTAGTTGATAATTGTTGTGTATGTTATCAATTTCATGCATGAGATATATGTATATGCCAATGTGGTCAAAGATGGTAGAAACTTGACCAAGACTTTCAAATAGAGGAGGGGGGGGGGGTTGGTCTTGGGAACATAGAGATGGTCTTAAGGAAGACTAGTGGTCAAACCACTAGTCTTTGGTCCCTTGGTCCCCTAAAGAGAGAGTGATCCCTTGGAAATAAGGAGTAATTGACTAGCTAATTTCTTTGTTACTTATGGAAAGTATTACGTGCATTGTTATATGTTGTAGTTTTATTTTACAAAGTATACTTTACAAAGTGTATGTATTGGTTTATTTAATTCTTGGTAAATTTCGGCTCAAGTGATGTTTGTAGGTAAAGTTTTATAAAACTTTGAGTATTAGTAATAATCATAGGTATTTGTTGAAGCGCAGATTAATTTTGGTGGTTCCGGGAATACCTAAACGTAATTTATCGCGAAACGTAACGTTTTACGTAACCGATAAAATAAAACATAATAAGTAAAGTATTACTTTAGTAATAATAATATAATGATTACTTGACGTAAACTTTAATTTGTTTGGTGCCCGTTTACGTTGATTGGTGATTCTTAATTTATGCAATTTAACTTAACTATTAAAATTAAAAGCGAACGTGTACGAGAAAAAAAAATTAGTGAAATATATGACGTCGTAAATGACCTGAAAATACAGAATGTTACAGCTTTTAGTAGTATTGGTTGCGTTGTGGTTGGTGATTTAGACGCGAAGAAGATATACCAAGTATATACTTTAGATAATAAGTATACTTATACTATTTAAAAAAATAGATAAGTAAAATATCATGACTTAGATTATAAACGTAAATGAATATGTTTTGGTAAATCCATCCGGTAACCCTAGTTACCTTGTTTAATTGTATTTGTTGTACGAAATGACATGTTTTAATTATACAAAACGTTTGGGAAAGTTTTATAATTTATAAAATTATAAAATGTATTTTTCGTCCTTTAGTCGATTTATTAAAATAATATTATATTATTATTTTGTTGAAAAAGTAAGTTTTTGAAAATTATACTAACTATAGGATTTTTATGAAATTTCGGCATGACCTATTCGTTTATAAAACGTTTTCCCAAGGTTCTCAAACCTTATTTTCCAAACACTTTTCCCAAAATAATCAACCTTTCGAAAATTACCCAAAATCTTCGCTTTTACAATGATTTATCAAAATCCTTCTTTCCAAAAGACTAACTTGTCGATAACGAGTATAAATCATTTTCAAAATACGTTATAAGAACTTAAAATGATTTTTTCCACTTATCGGGCCTTAAGGCCCAATAGGAAATCCAATAGATTATTATTAGTAAGTATAAAATACGATTTAGGCCTAATACTAAAGCCCATTAGTAAATATAAGCCCAAACAATCGTTATCAAAATAAGTCGGACCACAATAAGCTATGGCTTATTGGGCCATGAGCCTCATAAGCTCGTATCTAGTATGTTTAACTTGATAATAAGCTAATAAGCTACGTAATATATTTGGTTATCCCAAAAAGCTATCAAAATTAGCTTTCGAAAATATGACATAAGAGGTAAATAACCAAAAGCACTCATTTTTTGTCTCTTGTGGTTTTCGAACGATAAATAAGCCCAAATAAGCTCACTAGAGCTTATAAATAAGCCAAATAAGCTATATTCTAAAATAAGCAAATAATGTTATCTCACCAATGCAATCACTTTATCAAAATGACCAACCATCGTCTTTCTTTTTCCCTTGAGTTCGAACCAAAACTCACCCTATAAGGGGGTTCGTACCTTTTTCGTGTTTGATTTTTAGAAAACGCACCGCACAACTAACATCTATGCATCATTTTATATACAAAAGTACAAGTTAAATTGAAATTTGAAAACTTACAAAAGAGGGTTTTGAAGACGAGATCGACACGAAACCAAACAACCCAAACGTTGTTTTTATTAACCCATGTCTAACGAAATCAACCCGGTATGCTTATATCTTCATGTTTTTATATCAAAGTTGGAAAATCTATTGATTGTGTGTGTGTGTGTTTATTGTCGAACGCCACAAGGAGGAGAAGAGAGAAAGAATTTTGTGTTGTGTGTGTTTTCAAATGAAAGTGTGTGTGCAAAAGGAATAATATCTAGCAAAGGGACTATGACATAGTAGATTCCTAATTTTTGCCTTGGTTGTCGCCCCACGGGGTATCGACCGGATTTTAGATCAAAAGGAGGGTCTCAGTTGCTTTGTATTGTGTCGGAGTTGCCCTAATACTCATTGTTTCATGATTTAAAAAAATAGAGCCCCCCGAAGTTTTCTAAGTAATTTTTATGTGTTTTAAAACACTTATACATGGAATTAGACTATTCACAGACATTTTTTATAGTATGATTGTCTTTGAATTTTGTCTATGACAATTATTTATTGGACGTGCCGGAATGCGTTGTTTGACATTCTAAGCCGTTTGCGGGACAAACTTCCTACAAATGAATCAATTAAGATTGTAAACCTCTAAAAAGGTTTAATGTATAAAATAAAGATTTATTGACCAATGAAAACGTAGATTGATTACCGTCAACACGGTAACTGACCCGAAGGAAACAATAAAAGAAGTTCAATAAAAAGTTTTTTATCCATAAGGACTAAAATTGGCACATTAAGGAACTAGAAAATCCGCAGGTTACAAACAACGTCAATGGAAAATCTTAAGCGTCTTAGGGTAACCTCAAACGATAGGCTACAGGTCCAACGCGCTCCACAATTTCAAACGATCCCACATGCCGTGGTGCCAGCTTCCCTTTCTTACCAAATCAGACCACTCCTTTCTATGGAGATACTTTAAGTAGCACACGGCCCCCAACTTTGAATTCAAGAGGTTTATGCCTCTTATTAGCATAGCTTTTCTGGCGGTCTCGTGTCGTCTTTAACCTCTCCTTGATTTTCATAATCTTCTCTGTGGTCTCCTATACAATTTCCGGTCCAATTAGCTGACATTCCCCAAATTCTGCCCATATCATGGGTGATTTGCACTTACGCCCGTACAGTGCTTCGAATGGTGCACATTTAATGCTCTTATGATAACTGTTGTTATAAGAAAACTAAACCAATGGAAGGTGAGTATCCCAACTGCCTTCGAAGTCCATCACGCATGCCCTAAGCATATCCTTCAAGGTCTAGATAGTACGCTCGCTCTAACTATCAGTATGAGGATGGTAAGTCGTACTCATGTCTAATCTTGTTCCCAACGCCTTTTGAAGAGCTTGCCAAAAGCGTGACGTGAATCAATCATCACAATAAAAAATAATTGACCCATGCACGTCATGTCTCGCTACAATCTCATTGATGTAGATTCTTGCTAACCTCTCCATTTTGAAATCTTCACGAATCGGTAGAAAATGAGCAGACTTGGTCAATCTATCCGTAATGACCCAAATCGCATCATACCCACTACTGCTTCTAGGGCAGCCTTGTGACTAGGTCTATAATTATGTTCTCCTATTTCCACTCAGGAATTTCTGGTTGCTGAAGTAGTCCTAAGGATTTTTGATGTTCTGCCTTAATCTTAGAGCAAGTTAGGCACTTGCTAACGTACTTAGTAATGTCTTTCTTCATACCAGGCCACCAATACAAGTCCCTCAAATCATAATACATTTTATCTGCACTCGGATGTGTTAAATACTTAGAAGTGTGAGCTTCATCCATGATTAACTTCCTTATACCGCCAACAGAGGTAATCCATATCCGATCGACGAAGTAAATTCCACCGTCATCCCTTCTTTCAAACTGTGCATTCAATCCTCATAGCCACTCTACTGGAGCCTTGAGGTCCTTGGAAGCTTCGCTTTGGGCTACAAATTTTTTGTCTTGAGGCCCATTTATGGACAGTCATGCTCATAGCACGCACTCGCCTCGGCTTAAGTCTTTCCTTCATACTTAAAGCATCCACCACTACATTAGCCTTGCCCGGATGGTATTTGATTTCACAGTCATAGTCACTAAGTAGTTCAATCCACCGCCTTTGATGTATATTTAGTTCTTTCTGGTCGAAGATGTACTGGAGACTCTTGTGATCAGTGTAGATAACACTTTTCGTCCTATAAAGACAATGTCTCCAGATTTTAAGAGCAAACACCATTGCACCCACTTCCAAGTCATGGGTGGTATAGTTCTTCTCATGTATTTTCAACTGTCTTGATGCATACGTAATCACCTTGCCCCTCTGCATCAGCACACACCCAAAACCTCGTTTCGACGCATCATAATATACCACTAAGTCGTTTGGTCCATCGGGAAGTGCTAACACAGGAGCGTTACATAATTTCTCCTTCAGAATATAGAAAGCTTCTTCTTTCTTATCGCCCCGCACATATGTCACATTCTTTTGAGTCAACAGGGTTAGAGGTTTGGCAATCTTGGAAAAGTTTTTGATAAGTCTTCTGTAGTATCCTGCCAATCTTAGAAATGAACAGATATCTGTCAATGACTTAGGGGTCTTCCAGTTCTTGACCGACTCAACCTTGCTAGGGTCCACATGGATACCATCTTTGTTGACCACGTGCCCTAAAAACTAGACTTCCTGTAACCAAAATTCACACCTTGAGAATTCAGTGTACAACCTTTCCTCCTTGAGAAACTTTTAGGATTAACCTTTAGGCGGATTTCATGATTTTCCTTGGTCCTTGAGTAGGTCAGGGTATCATCGAAATTTAAAATGACAAACTTGTTCGGGTGAGGCTTGCAGACGCGATTTATGAGGTCTATGAAAACGGTTGAAGCATTCGCGACAAGGTGAAGGTACATGCAATAATTATATATACACGTAAAATTTCACTTCTTAGAAATATTTGATTTCGATAGATTTTTAAGATGACTTTTCTCAGCATAAAATGGTCATTCCTGAATTATACATAGGTGATCAGGCTATATATAATTAAGGACTAACAATAACATGCTCATTTTCGTTAAACCAAAGTAATGTATAAGGTAGTATCAAATAGCTTTATATTGTAATAAAATACTCATATAATGAGGACTAAGTAGTTTATGAGGTGGCATTAAGAATGTTTATAGGATGACCACAAAATATATCACAGGATGATAACCAAATGGTTTACAGGATGGTTGTAAAATGTTTATAAGATAATGACCATCTATAGAGTAACTTGCATAATATCGTATAGTATTAAAATGTAACCAACGGAAACGCCATGACATAATATTTTGTAGAAATATTAGAAATAAAACATCCACTGATACAACGAAACTCATAGGGAATACTAATAAAAGTTTTCTTAGGGAACACAATCCTAGGATATATTCGACTTGGGTCTTATGATGCAATGAGAAAAGATCTTACCTTATGCATTAACATCGGCAGTTGGCGGGGTGTCAGCAGAGGTCTTACTCCAACAGTCCTTGGTTTGATGACCCATCCTTTTGCATTTCCTGCACTTAACTGGGCACTGATCAATATGATGCAACTTACATCTGTTGCATAGTGGTAGGTTCGGTTACCATAATTCTGATTCTTCAATCGCGGCCACCTATTCTTGTAATGCCCTTGCTCACCACATCCAAACAGGTCACATTCTGCATAAAGTTACCACCTGTAGCTGGAGCCCTAACTCGCCAGTCTTTCTCATGATGGCCAACCTTTTGACACTTTTGCACTTAACATGGCATGGGCCAGCGTGATGTTGTAGATTATAAATGACATATAAATACAGGAAAAATGTAGATTATAAATGACATATAAATACAGGAATTAAAACTGATCTGGAGGTATGGTAAAGTGAAATAAATGAATAGCCATTTTATTAAAGTTGAAAGGTTAAAGAGATGGGAAGAGTATGTATGCTAGAGAGAAAACACACACACACACACTTTTACAAAAGTGAGCTTCACCCCTACATGGAAGTATGGAGGAGGTATTTATAGTCCTATTGCCACATAATTATCGTAATTAGTCATTATTAGTCCCTATGTGTCACGCTATAAATGAACTAATGTAATTCCGGATATGTCACCATATTTTAAGGCTAACAATCTTCCCCCAATATGTGGACACATACAGAATTACTTACAATGTTCCTAACAAGTACAAATACAATTGAATAAAGTCTTCCAAAGCGCTTCCAAAGCTGAAGTTGTCTTTTAAGTTCTCCTGGTCTTGAAACTTGTATTCCAGCTTGGATCTTCATTGTCTTTACTTGTTCTGGAACCATTGTAGTATGCATGACTTGGATTAACTTCCCCCCAATTCATGCAGCATGTCTTGAAAAGCTTTCTTCATAGACTTCTTTTTGGCAAAGTTTCTAAATCAGCTTCCCCCAAACCAACATCCCTGTCTTAAGCAGATTCTGAAACTTTGAAGTAGCTTAAACAATGTTCTACTTGTCATTGACGTACACAGCGGAAATTTGTAGAAGTCAAACCACACCAAATACTCCTGCTTCTTGTCATTAGGGCTTGGTGAATATTCATTCGGGGGTGCATGCGAGAAATCAACAACAATTCTTCTTACGTATGCAAAATACTTCACAAACCATATTATGTAAAGTAGTATACACTACTTCCCCCTGGAAGTTGACATGGTAACATCAAAGTCAACTAAGTCCCAAATGTACACATTTTCCCCCATGATGGTTGCAAACTCTCGGAAGCATCATTGTTGTGTACGCACATATACTCGAGAAGTTCTTATCTTAAGCACAAATCTTGAAATCCAAACAAAGCATTACCCTCTTGTCTTCAGAAACCGTAGAGGAGATGAAGCAAGAATCAATAAAATTTGGTATAATCAAGGTCTTGTATATGAATGTCGTTGTAGAACTTTGAGAATTTTGCTTAGACTGTGAAGTACCTTTGTCTTGGAATCCTGTGAGAATTGCTGATTACATCTCAACCTTTAAACTCTTTGGCTAACTTTACCAACCTCGTATTCTGTCGGCTATTGTTGTGATCACTTGGTGAAGTAAACCCGATATACCAAACTTGAAAATGAAGTGAAATCCCCCAAATTTGTTACTTAAGCTTGCACTGTTGTGATTGAAGAATGGTGCAAGATTAAATCTATAAGTACTCTATACCCCACCGGAAAAGTATAAGAAGTACAACACCTCTTGAATTTATCCACATCGACTTCTGCGTGTGAAACTGAGTACTACAACATAACTCCTTTAAGTGATAGTTATCCAGGTCTGCAACCAACCACCCCTGACTGGTGGTAACTAGATAATTTAAGTCTTAATCATAAGCTATATACGTTCAAGCAAGTCATCAATCGATAGGTTGGGTTTAAAGAAAAGGGGTAGAAAATAGAAGGAAGTCTCGATGATGAAATAAGTAGACGCCTTCGTAAAATCTAACTTCAAGCTCAAATAAGGGATACCAAATTAACTTCGTGAACACTTGTCATCGTAATCCGAATTCTTAGCTGTTTGTCATTTATTAAATCTCTTCAGAATCGTTTTAGAGTTATGTATCTTGTTTGTTGTTGTTGTTCATGAATGTCGTTAAACTAAACAAATGTTTTGTTTGAATGTCATCAACGAAAAAACATTGTCGACCCGACTCAATCATTGTATCCGTACTAATCTAATAACAGCAACTGATAATTCCAAAAATTAGTCCAGACTTAAATAGTCATGAAGCCACAAGACCAATTTTCGGATATAAAATTCACCAACCCAATCAATAAACATTCAGTCCGAGTTATTAACAAATCCGGCCTGGTGTCACATGTAATAGTCAGCCCACACCAAAGAAACCAACCCACTTTGTATGTTATAACTCGGTCCAAGGTTTTAACTATAACCCGGTCCATGACCAAGTCTTATACCTAAAAATTAGGGATAACATACCCTAATTTCACTCAGTCATCCATCGCCCCTCTTTTCTCCATAACGTAGTAAACAAAAAATGAGATCAAATCTCATATTACATCTCTCTCAACCATATCTCTCCCCAACACAGTCCACTTAATTAAGTTTAATCACAAAGATAAACACGCCTCACCCATTTGCATATCACCAATGATTCTCAAACCTTGAAACATAGATACGAAGTTACCAAAAAAAACCTTGTACTTACATCTTTATAATCCACTTGAAACAATAGGATGTTAATTGATGTTCTTGTGTAATAAAAAAAATGAAGTAAAGTTCAAATATAACAAAGTTGTTATAATTCTTGCTTTAATTTCGTAAATCAAAAAATGGTTGATACCATTACACAGATTGATGATGATCTATATGTATTTGTGTGATTGTATCTTATGATGGTTAGTTCCACAACACGAATCAAAATCCGAGATCATTTATTATTTTGTGTCGAGTCTTGGTGTGGATTTGGAGGAGACGATCTTGAGACGAGGGTTGTAGGATTTAGATTGATGGATTTGTGGTCATTGGATTGTGATGTTTGTTGATGTTCATTTGTTGTGATGTTGTTGTACATATTGTTGTGGTGTTGTTGCGTTTTGTTTACACTCGATTGAGTTGACCGGGTCAACTCGGTAAGAACCGAGTTGACTTGGTTTGGGTTAGGACAAAACACAATGTTTTAGGGCAAAACGCAATGAGGCAAACCGCAACCTTTAGACAAAACGCAACATTTTTGAAATTTTGGCAGCATAGCGTTTGGATTTGCTATATAAATGGTCTTCAATCATCAAAACGCAACCAAGAAGCAAGCATAAACCCATATCTGCTTCAACTATAATCTTGTCTTGTAAGCTCAAAAAGTAACAGATGTATAACATAAACATCATCAACATATATCAATTTCGTAATTGATTCTTAGAAGGAGAAGAACACTTGTACCATGAAACTAATTCTGTTAAAAAACAGATTACAAACATGAACATACAATCTTGAAAACCAGCCAACATGAATGAACAATACACAATGAACAGTACACAATAAATAGTACATGAACAGTAACATGAATGGACAGTAACAATAAATAAATGATACGACACACCCCTGCAGCTCTGATGCCAATTGTAGATTATAAATGACATATAAATACAGGAATTAAAACTGATCTGGAAGTATGGTAAAGTGAAATAAATGAATAGCCATTTTATTAAAGTTGAAAGGTTAAAGAGATGGGAATAGTGTATATGCTAGAGAGAAAACACATACACACACTTTTACAAAAGTGAGCTTCACCCCTCCATGGAAGTATGAAGGGGGTATTTATAGTCCTAGTGCCACATAACTATCGTAACTAGTCATTATTAGTCCCTATGTGTCACGCTATAAATGAACTAATGTAATTCCGGATATGTCACCATATTTTAAGGCTAACAGATGTAATTTACATTTGTTGTAGGACGGTAATTTCTCGACATAACCTCCCTTGTTATTTGGCCTAGCAGAATAAGCTTTCGCGAATTTCTGTCGTTTGCTTTGTTGCTAAATAGATCTTCTGTCATAACCACTTTCACATTCCCTCTTGTTTTTAACATCCTTTACTACCTTTGCTCCCTGGCGTGCCACTTGGTCTATCGAGTCGTGAGTCACACGAGTCCCTGCCTCGTAGATAGTGATTGCCTCAATAGCATTAGTAACTCCTTGAGCTATGATATGTTCAATCTTTATCGAACTCATTCCTTGTCCCATAGTTGCCATTATCCTTCAGAATCGCATGAAGCAGAAATAAAAAGAAATAGGGTGTTAGTAAGTTACTTGATACATTTCGATTCATTCTTCTTGGTGCTATGAATTTATTAACAATCATAGAGATGTCATTCAATAAGAATTTGCAAGGTATGCTAAGTCGAGATACATGATAAAGATGAAAGAAATGAGATAGAATGATAATATAGATAACCATGGCTCAATTACCAACACAATATGCAATTCAATTAAGAATCCACATAGTAATCAAGGTTGAAATACATAATGATAATAGTAAGGAAACGAGATAAAGGATAATGTAAACAACAAGGATAACCAATGATACTTCATTAAGCACATGTTTCCATTATAATAGAAAGATAGGTTTTTAAATAAGTTGTGGTTTCACAAAAGAGAACAAAAATATATAAATAATAAGCACATTTATTTAAATGTTTATGAAATTAAACTTTTATAAATTAAACAGTGATGCTTTTATAAATAATTATTAATAATCGCAAGTAGTCAATATTTATATAATTGACTGATATGAATAAATAGCAATACGTTATAAGATAGGCGTAAAAGATTAAAATTAAAGCCAAGTATTATATATATACGTAATCATATAATATGAATAATGATAATCCGAAAAAGTAAATAAGGATCAGGGAGCATGCACGCGTATATCAGATAAGCGGTGAAGGATTCTGAATTTTTGAAAATGAAAGAAAAGAAAAATTTTAAAATTTAGTTATAGAGTAGGTTTTGAAAAATGACCTAGTTCCCTATAACCTTGGCTCTTGAAACCAATCTGTCACACCCCCAAAATCAGACTGCAGCGGAACGGTAACAATTGGGGTGCGACGTCGCGGCACAAAAATCAAGTGATAGGAAACGACCTCGAAAGAGACGTTTTAAATAAGTTTATATTCGATGCTTCATAAAATATCGAAGTTACAATATTGGTCCCAACAGCTTTCAAAATGACACATAGGTTTAAAACATTCAAAGTTTATCCAAGACAACACAACTTCAAAATATGACATCAATTTCATAAGATAAAATTTTAACAAGTTTGCATTGACACAAAAGACATCAGAATCCATCTTCATGATATCCCCACGACTCCCATCAGCAAATCACACCTTATGACCTGAGATTAAAACATGCTAAAAAGTTAACAAATTGTTGAGTGAATCCACAAGTTTATATAAGTAAAATGAATGAACTGCAAGATTTAAGTAAATGGTGACAATGAAACACATTCATGTCAAAATAGTTATTAATGCCCTAAGCTCATAATACCGAAACCTTAACAGATTTTGCCCCAAATAAAAGTAGGGTATTCTGATAATAACCCTAAGAGTACATCAAATGTAAAATGCGTCACATGGTCAACATGAAACCATAATTCGGGACGGGGATTGTTAGTCCCGATAGATCTATCCACAACATTCACGCTTACTACAATAACAACTAACGATTTATGATAGAAAAGGAACTTAGCAGCAGTAAAGGTACTTAGGCATTAATATCAGGCAATAATTAAGATAACATACAGTTTTAAAAGTACTTGCGTTCAAAAGTTAAAGCATAACATGTAATCTCCCCCGAAATTTTATGAAATCAAGTAAGTAATAAAAAAGGGACTATGAACTCACCGATAACAAAGAGAATAGAAATTTTAACGACGAGAGAGATGAGATACGAACTCCTGACCGCGACCTAAAATAATGGTGCGCAATTAGTACCATAGAATACACAATAACATGACATATAAGTCATACATATATTAGTAAAGTATAGTAGAATCCATATGTGTGTATATATTAAGTTATTTTGCACAAACAAGCTTTTTAAGACAAATATGGTATTCGTAGTTAAGTTACGTCACTTTTATGAAAAATTTCTATTTTTGAAAATTTTCTATTTTTAGAAAGTTTATATTTTAGGAAAATTTCTATTTCTGGAAAATTAAGAAATTTGAAACGTTAATGTTGTCACATAATAATATTTGTATTACAATAATACCAACGCACCTAAAGTTTTAATCACACATTCTACTTTATGTGTTAAGTATATATATATATATATATGGTTTTTTCTATCTTGTGTCATAGGGGCACATAATAAAAAGTGAAAAAGTACACACGGGTCCACAGAAAAGGACACATGGAACTACAAAAAATATACTTTTTGTGGGTCCCTATGTACTTTTTGTGTACTTTATCTCTTTTTATCATGTGCTCCTAGAGCACAAGATAAAAAAGATATATATATATATATATATATGGGATCATGAGAAAACCTAATCTCGGTGGAATACTTAGAAAACCACTTCCCAACCGTTAGATCAAGCCTTCTCCCCCTCCCTTTTTTCACTCTAAACTACAAGGACCTTATTCTATCTTCTTTCATTCTTTAAGGGATGGTTTTGTAAATTCACACATTTCATATATAATGCCTAATTTTTTTTCATTTTCTTATTTCTCTCATTACACGACCCAACCTTTTTTCTCTCTAATTTCCTAAATCATCATAATCACGAAATTATTTTGCTCCTATCTGATAACACGAAATCATCTCATCAGATTCACGAAATCAGTTCCATGCTCCTATGTTGTCAGATTTACGAAATCATCTCATCACAATTTATCAAATCGAAGATCAAAGTAAGCTATGTAAGTGATTTCGATTATAGGTTTGTTATTTT
>BQNB010122602.1:0-17556 GCA_026074375.1 Tanacetum coccineum
ATCCCCGTTCGGGTGATTAGCTATCACTGGGCAAACGAACGTTATAACATGTCGGATTATGATTGGTTAGGCCTACATGGCCCACAATAGTTACATATGAACTCTTACTGTTATATTAGTGCATCGGTTTCATAAACTTAGAGTAATCGTAATCATGGTTTATTACACACTAGGATGTTTACGTTGCCTTGAATAAAGTGGCAATACATACTTGGAACAATGGAGATCCAACTTTTATACTTATACTCTTGTATCTAGCGCTTTGTATTATGAAGTAACACGCCCCGAACACATTTCCGTTGCGACACAATTTTGGGGGTGTTACATGCTGTGTTAACGCTTCGGTGTCACGAGCTCAATGACTTAGTAAATAATAGCTTGTGTGCACAACAAGTTATCCGATGATTTATACTTATGTTCTATCTTTTTATTCATATAAACTTTATGAATTCACTCAACGTTTTCGTTGACTTTTTAGCATGTTTTATCTTAGGTAATCATGGATGATGGCTTGGAGTGGATGAGGAGTATAGCGCTAAAGTTTTGAGAAAACTTGTTTTTATGTTCCATTCCACCAAAACTTTTACTTTAATGTCTCTAAAACTTATGTGTTAAATTTAGGTAACAATCCTGTGGGACGATGTTTACACTCTGATTTACTTTGAATGGAACTATGTTTTAAAACGTCTTTTTTTGAGTCGTTCTTTATATTCTTATGCTATTGTTCTATGAATTAACAACCAAATGTTAGTTCCGCTACGTATACATTGGGGGTGTTAAACCCGCACTTCTCAACAATGTGCGCCGCACTTTTGCGCGTTTTAGCCTATAAATAGAGGACAAATTTCATTCCATTCTCATCAATCTCACACACAATTCTCTTAATCATTCACCACTATCAATCTCACACACAATTCTCTTAATCATTCACCACTGTCAATCTCCCAATACATATACACCACCATTTCTCATACATTCTATCCAAAAACACCACGAACCTTTGAAGATTAAGATCAAACCACGAAGAACGAAGAAGAACATCATAATATTTTAGAAGAATAAAGGCTGTAATTTGAATCTATACTTGTTACGGGTGGAATTTTGATCCATATTCTTACCCGGATATAGTGTGTTTCTTGTTTGTCTACTAATATTGTTATGAACTTCATAGCCATGAGAGGCTAAATCTCTCATGACTACTCGATGAAAATAATATAAAAGCGTTTGGTATAATTGTCGTCTTGTTAATCTTAAGCTTATGTTGAAAACTTATTGTGTCTCATCTTATCAACTTTGATTATCAATTATGATTATATACTTACATTGGTATAGGTCGAAAGATCCGTTGTGAATTATATGGTTTTAAAGATTTGTCTATGGTCTTTATCGTATGTGACGAGAAATCCACTTTCGTGAATTGATAAGCAAAATAGATTTGATATAATATTAATTGAATTATTTGAGTGACACCTTTAATCGAGTTAATTAAATATAAGTCTTAAGTTAACCAAGTTAATCTATGAAAACCATTTTTTTTTTATTTTGTTTTTTTTTTTTTTTTTTTTTCTTTTCTTTTTTTTTTTTTATTTTTTTCTTTTTTTTTTTTTTTTTTTTTTTTTTTTTCTAACTGAGAAAAAAGTTTTTATAAGTTAAAGTCTTTTGTCTGTGGTCGTAATTATTACCAAAGCTTACGAATTATATGAAATTATTCGAGTAGTCATCTTTATTATCATCGAGTCAAAGTTATTTCAAATCGTTAAAAGTTTATTTTCTCAAGATTATTCGAATACTACGCAAATTCCTGTGGACGACCCGGTCTTGCCTAAAAAATATTATACTACATACGATGGTTATACTTTTACCCGTGTGTTTCCATATTATATTAATCGGTAATTTCAGTCTTATAAATTTAAAGCTTTTGAAACACATCATCTAGCTACAAGACTCATAAATAAAGAAAAGCGCTTTTTGGAAGGCAATCCAATATTTAATTTCCTGCATTTAGGAGTGTCTTGTGTTTTAATTCTTTTTCGTTTATTCTTTTATGTTTGAATCTTTTGTAATCATGCTTTGTTTTGTTTTTAATCTCGTCTTATTGACAATCAAAGGTATTTTGCATCAAATAAGTGTAGGGGAAAATATCCGCTTTTTAAGAACCAATTCAAACATATAAAATAAATTGTTTTGATTAATTCGCGTCAGTTTCGAGTCATATGATTGTAATGACTAATCCCAGATTTTAGACAAGAAATAACTAATAGAATTGCGTGCATAAATTTTTTTAAGAAAAACAAATGAGTTATTTTCCCAGTGTCTGGAGACGGCATCAGGATTTTTCCTAACGGCGTTGCGTCTCCAGACCTGTAAAAATTCAGAAATTTTCTATTATTTTTGAAAAATAATTTGTACAATATCTAAAATTTGTAATTTTCTTATAAACCTATAGAAACCTGTGATTACATCATCACTTTCATCCTATCTTTACTGCTTTTATAGAGTCAACCCTAAAGTTTCGTTGTATACATCATTATCCCGCCATTTTACGCCAGGTGTAGTTGTCTTTATCTTTGATTTACACGTTATATTTGATGAGAAGAAGCTTTGAAGTTCTTAGGTGTAACACCCCAAAACCGATTTTTTAGTATTTAATAACGAGAATGCCATTGGAATAGCTTGACTATGACTTTTATAAGTTTGAAAACGTTATGTGATTGATTAGTCAAACCCGATAGTCAAACTATAAGTATTAATATTATGAAAATGAGTTTAAAAAGATTAATGTGTCAAAGAAAGGGACTTAAAGGACCTAAAGTGCCAAAAGGTCAAAGTAGTACCTAACTTATAGATGGAATTCCATGGATATTTCCACACTCTTCTCATTCTATCTAGGAAAGTGTGGGTATGTCGTGTGTTTTGGAGTGGGAAAGGAGAAGACCAAGTTTTGGTGGCCTTGTAATGATGGAAATCAAAGTATTAATCAAGGGTTAAGTTCATAACAATCTCCTTCAAGTAAGTATCTATTATTATGTTGAATTGGTGAAATTGTGAACTAGGGTTCTTGAGATAAATTGGGGGTTTTGGGTAAATTATGTTTATAAATGAAGTATGAGACTATAGAAATTATGGGTTATGAGTAATTAGTATAATTAAGGGTTTTCATCATATAATCAAGGTAAGATCATATGATGTCAAGATATATTGTAAGGTATGTAATTAGGTGATATAAACCCAATTTATGTATTATTATTGTAATAATGATTGGTGATGATTATGGTTTAGAAAGACAAGATTTTGGAAGACAATGATGATGAAATTAAGCTATGGAATGAGGTAAGTAAATGGTTATAATATGAAGTTATATTGAGTTTAGCATATATGTGTTATGTGTATGTTGTGTTAAGGTTTGATAAGCAATTGAGTCAAGGTGCTTGGATGCCTAATGGACTAATGGTTTAGTTTGGCACAACTAACCTATTATGTATTGAACTAGAGTAGGACTAGTGAAGGAATGTGTAAGTAATCAAGTGATGGATGAGAATGTTAAAGTGTTGATGTTGTGTTAAGGTTTGATAAGCAATTGAGTCAAGGTGCTTGGATGCCTAATGGACTAATGGTTTAGTTTGGCACGACTAACCTATTATGTATTGAACTAGAGTAGGACTAGTGAAGGAATGTGTAAGTAACCAAGTGATGGATGAGAATGTTAAAGTGTTGATGTTGTGTTAAGGTATGATTATTCATGGTTTATGTGTTTATGCAAGTTATAGTATTGTTATGTCCACTTTTGGGCTAAAAGCGACGTGTACGATGCTTATATGTATAAATGATATATGATATCATATTATTGCCTTTACTTACTAAGCTTAAGCTTAACTTTTTGAGTTGTTGATGTTTTGTGTAGGTGCTTATGATGAAATGTAAGGCCTTGGAATAAGGCACATAGCTTAAGAGATTTTTATATTGGATTATGCGTATGAAGAAAGTGTTAGATGCCGAGCTCAAGTAAAAGTTGACCCCTAAGTGTAATGAATGTTTGTTAATGTTGTTGTCAAGAGTCAAGTATTTTGTAAATGTCAAAGTGAAAGAGGGTCAAGGTCATTTGTTATGGTTGTATGTAAATGGGTCGAAACAAGGATGTAAAATGGGTCAAACGGGGTGTTAGCCTTAATTATATTAAGTCAAACAAGAATGTTATCGGTCGTCTTAGTCATAATTAGTCTTGGTATGTAATAGGCTAGTCGGGTTCAACGGGCTTGGACTTTAAGCTAGTATTGTCCATGTTTTGGGCTAAAAGCCTAAGATACACCAAGCCTGACCCATTTAACTAGCCCATACGCCATCTATATAGTCTAGGGTATAAAAGGAAACCTCCTAGCTTGTTAGGAGGTTGTTGAATTCATTTATTTGAAAGCATTCAACCAAGTTCTCTCTACCTTCTCTCTACTTTCTCTCTCTAACTCTCTTTCTATTTTCTTAGCTTATTTCGCCTCATATAAGCTTATTAGGAGATTATTGGTATTGCTTATTGTTGTATTAGATCATATAAATGGGATAACATGTGGTATCATGAGGGTGTTTTCGTGTGATTTTGTGGTTCTCTCACAAACCGTGGCTTATTTTGGTTGTTAAGCTCACAGTTTGCTTTTCTTTTTGGCTTATTATCTCATTTTTGTGGCTTATTTGGTTTCTAAGCTCACGGGTTTGTTTTTTAGCTTATTTAGCTTAAAACTTCACTAGTTCTAATCCTCTTTATAGTATAAGCTTCGTTTGTGGCTTATATGTTTTATAAGCTCATGTTTCATTCGCTTATTAAGTTCTTGGATCTCTTAGTTTAGCTACATTTTTCATTTTCTCATATTATTCAAGTTTTTGACAAAAGTTTGTAGCTTATACAAGTTTACTACCTAGCTTCTTTCATAATTTTCATGGCTTATATTGTACCAACTAGTGTATTATTAAGCCTTGGTTCATTGTGGCGGTTTGACAAAAGAGTAGACAAAGTTTTAGTACTTGGTTTTGTTTGTTAGCCAAACTCGAACTAGGCGGTTTCGTACAATTTGTGTAGTGGTTTGGTTTTTTAATTGTAGAAGCGGTTTGCTATTAATGTATAATAGCGGTTTACACAAATAGCGATTTGATCCATCAGGTAGCGATTTGGAAAAATTCTTGGTCAAACTCAAACGTTACTCTGCCCGTTTTCAAACTCCATAGTGGTTTGACAAAAGTTTAGTAGCGGTTTAGTATTTTTAAAGGTAGCGGTTTGCTTATTGTAGACAGCGGTTTGGCAAAATTCATTCATAGCGGTTTGTAACTTCTGCTAGCGGTTTGAGAGTATTTTATGGCAGCGGTTTGACCAATGCCCGGTTTGCTAGTTTATTTTGGCCAGCAGTTTGTTCACTAGCAGTGCCAACGGTTTAGTACTTTTTCAAGTGCCAGCGGTTTGATATTCATAAAAGGCAACGGTTTGCACTGTTCCAGTGGTTTAACCTACTGATTGATTACGTTGTAGTTTTTAAACCTTGAACAATGAACTTTGGACATTAATTAACCTTGATCTTTGGACTCCGACAAAATATAAATTTAAAACTTGAATCATAAATTATACACCACACAACGACACATCACATGGTCTCTAAAATTTTATTGCTCTGTAGGTACAATTGAGGAGAAGAAAAAGAACGACGACGAAGAAGCTGAATACGATGAAAGTAGACGTAGGACAGTGAGATATTCTGCTAATTATGATTCTTACTTTGAATGAAGAGAGTGGGGAGGAAGTAAATTTATGCATCTCGGATCTGTGATCAGCATTTCGTATTTTGTAGTTTGCAGCTTTTATGTCAAATGCTCTGTGGATACAAACATTATTTTGTGTTGTTTGTTATCTTACTACTAACTTTGAATTTTTGACTGGAAAATGAAATCTGTATAACTATATGTAGTGTAACTCAGTAGGAGGGTGATGCTAAACAACATTGCTATTTTTAGAGTAGTTTTACACTTTTATATATAGAAACATATATATCTAGTAGTAGTACAGTTAAGGCTCTAGACAATTTAACCTCCCAAAGGCGCGTTCTAGCTAAAAATCACTCTAACACACTTGTCTTGCACCAGATTTGAACATAAGTTGGAACGGTCGACTTTTTATTTTTATCTTTGTGTGTATTTGTGAGTTATGTTTGTGTTTAAAGTGAGACATATGTGTGTATAAGTGTGGCATGTTTGTCTTGTGATATTTTTTTGTCTTATTACAACAAGTTGGTGGGTGCTGATGTTCGTCGTGAGTGAATTTTTTTTCTTCATATATATACATTAAACAGTTTGGGTTTGGATTCAGGTTGGGGATTTATGCTATCCACATCCCCACCTCATCACCGGTTTCATAATTCGGGGATTCCCCATTCTCATCCCAGGTCAAATCGAGGATTCCCCTGTCAAATCGGGTCTGAGGATCGACTTCCCATCGAGTACGGATTTTTTTGCCATCCTTATATTCTCGTAAAAGACTCTTTAACTGAATCAAGAGTCTGTGCAAAAAGCCCAAGATAATGGCTTTTTGATAAACAATAAGCTTACACTAACAAGGTGTATTTGAATACTTAAAGAAGTTTGCAAAATTTGACTTGTGAAGTGACTATAAGGCTACACGAAATGGGTGAAGACTCACCTTTCAAATGGCCAGTCGCCTTTCAAAAAACTTTGTGCTGAAAATTAAAACTTAGTTTTAGATAAAGAATTTTCAACTAAACATATGAATTAAAACTCTAACTCTGGGTCGAAAATGTCTACTGATGAATCCGATTTACATGAACAATAAATCATAAATTACACAGTGCATACACCTTGGATTAATTGAGTTGAAGGAAGTTTGAATATTGACATGAAAAAAAAACAAAGCTGTACAATTTCGATCTTTTGATATGGACTAGGCGAATACCCGTGCACGCACGGAAAATCTCTAGCGGCCGATAATAGATATGCGATTGACCAACTATATTGTGCATTATTTGCACGCACGGGGTTTTGACATAACCTTTTCAATTATGTATTTATACCGAATACTGTGTATTTTAAGTTAACATCATATGATTGTATTGTCGTAATTACCGTAGGCGAGTACCCGCGCATATATAGCGGCTGACATTCTTAGCGGCATTTCATTTGGAAACATGATCGAGATGATGATGATGGAAACAATAGAGAACAAGACATAACCGATTTTATTTAACTCTCACGAACCAAACAAAAACTATAAATCCATAATCATCCCAGAAAGAAAAACGAATAGATCTACAAAAAAAATCGCTACGTGAAAATCAATTATAATAAACAAGATCACAAAAACAATTTAAACGAACCAACCCAATATAAAAATAATAAACATCGAACGTGCGAATATTTTGTTGATCATCAATAAGAAGAGGCATTTGAATGAGAGATGTGATTTTGTTTTTTTCAATTTGATTCTTATACCCAATTTTTATTTTTGATTTATTAAAAACCAAGAATCAAAAGTCAAAACAACCCTAATACATGGATCTGCAAACTTTCATTTTTGGTTTTGAGATGAATAGATGAGCGACGGCGATCAGATCATGATGAAAGGTGACAAAGACTTGTGGATAATGAAGGGAGAGAAATAGAGGACTGAGTTTTTTTAATAAGTGAATACAATATATGCCATTAAATTAGTTTTAATTGAAAATTTAAGATGCGAAATTCCCATTAATGCCCCTCTACTTATTTTACAGAAGTCATATGAGCTTTTAAATAATTACAATTAATGACACCACTTAATTATAACATTGATCAAATATTAAAAGCTAAGATTAATATAGAAATAGTTCTGTAAAGTTCTGCCACTTAAAATGATTTCTCAAATAACACATTCACAATATATAATATATAATATATATATATATATATTTATAAATATATATAAATATATATTATATTATAATAAATATATAAATATAAAGATCAAATAAAAAGACAAATATCCGTGAGAAGGATAAAAAGATTTAATTTTTTTTTTAAATTCTCAAAAAGTTTACGATTTTTGCAAGACATCACTCCAAGAAAAGATTAAACATATGTTTCAATTTTGTTTTCCCTTTCTTTTGTATAATCATTCTCTTTGGATGCAAATAAGGCATCAAATGTGACTTAAACAGCCTGTGATTAAATTTTATATACACGAATTCCTTTGATGGTTGGAAACCAGATGTGTTGCCTATAGGAAAATATCATCAACCTTTCGTCTTTTTTTGGTTTCTTGATAATTTGAAAGTGCTTCTTGCATGACCCAAGCTTTTGATAGTGCTTTACTTCTGTTCTTTCCTGATGGATGGGTAGTCAGGTAATGTAGAAAACTTGGTATCTGTGGACCTACTTTACTCAATTTCTCATATACTTTTGGTGCAAGGCGAGGATCGTACCCAGCAGAAGCCATCAACATCAACCCTATGTAATCAGCTTCACTCTCCATTCTACATCCGTTACATGCACATATCATCAGGCAGAACTTCCAAATAAGCAAATTGATTTACTAAAGTGTACATTCGTACGAGTAATGACAAAGAATGAAGAATTGTGAGTGACGTGGATCTAGTAATGAACAGAATGATCAAAAAAGAATAGTAGTACAAACGATTTCTATATATATATATATATATATATATATATATATATATGAGGAAGCAGTTCCTTATTTGCATCACAGGTACAAGAATGTAATTTGGTAGATCAAATAAAAAGGGTTTTTTTTCATAAAAAATATAAGAAGGATTTTGACCATTGATTAAAAATCAATGGATGAGATTAACTATAATCCAAACTAACTATTAAGGGTATCAAAGTAATTTAACTATAATCCTAACAAACTTTTATAATAAAACCCAGCTTCACACTATAATCCTTCCCCTTTTTTCACAACAATTTAGATTCAAAACAAATTCTTTATTTATTATTATTGTTGATGAAACATCATCATAGATAAATAGCAACGAAACATATAAAATAGCTAAAGTTCCAATCCACAACGAAAGAATGATGGTACTCTCTACAGATCTTCATTTCAACCTTACATATGCTAAAATACAACAGTAGTACATTATGCAAATATACACACAAAGCCTGCTACTTATCCTCAACTCACGGCTCCTCGAGCTTGAAACCATGCTCTTTGAGCTAGAAACCATGCTTCTCAAGCTCGAAACCAAGCTACTTGAACAACCAGACAAACACGACGAGCCTTTTGAAATCAAACACGAGCTACCAGACCTCCCTGATACGAAAATGGTACTCGATTTTTTACGACAATCTGATAACCATAACGTCCTTGATCTACTCTTCATAACTGCCTAAAAGTACACATCATCCATTATTCCATCACTTTACATATTCATCTCATTGAGCTCTTTCTAATGCAACTTGAAACTAAAAACATCATTGCTTACATCTAATTTATGCCATGATATATCGTACAACAAATATGCTATTCAATTTACATTTCACACCTACAATTAGAAGTCACCAGATCACACAGAGCCATAGCTACAAGCTTCTAAAGTATATGGAAATAACTTACCAATAACGGGTAAAATCTGTTTGTAGAGGTCCAACTTCTGTACCATAAACTCGATAAATACAGACACTTAAAGTTAACTTTTGAACAAAATTGAGGTGCGACCTGTTATTTCTAACACGTCAAATGAGTAGAATTAACCTTTTTATTTCTAACAAGTAGACACTGGAAAAGCGGGTCAACCATCAGCATGCCACCAGCCCCTTGTATCACTATGAAAAATACAAAAAGTGCAAATAAAGTTATGCAATATTTTAGGAAATATGAGGTTTTAGATTTGCATATCCTAGAAACCATTACATCTTGGGAAGTCAATTCAAAATGTCTTCAGATATACTGCGTATTTGGAACTGATTATCTTATTACGACAATTTGAAATTGCAATATTCTGATGGTTTTATATCACATGATTGCCTTCAAAACGAACATCCAAACACCCCAAGAAATAATTCAAAATGCACTTACCATGTTCTATGATTAATGCACCAGCACAAGAATTTTTTTATCCTAAACTCAGCAGCAATTCTTGTGATATGTGTGTTCTATAAACAGAAGCAAGACTTGAGTCGTCTCTGCTTTTACTAAAAGACTTGATCACGAGAATCAAAGGCTGTTAAAACGAAAGAATTTGTTACCAAACAATAAATAATGAGAATTATTAAACATCCATGCATCACTTACACATATCTTCCAAAATAGCATCTTCATCATGCATCTCTCTAGGAACATCGATTTTCTGGACCCCGTCACACATAAAAACCAACGGTGGATAAAAAAAGCCTCTTCATGTGTACCTGTAAATTGAAAACATCTCTTTCAGCCTTCATATTATCAACTATCAAATATATTAACTTCTGGCCACAGTACTATACACAATTATTCATTCGACAAATTAAAAACCGAAGACCATTTCGACCCATGTACTATTGGGAAAAATATGCACAAGATTAGGGAGACACGTGTAAACCCAGATCACGCTGATTTGATGCCATTATAACTTCGCCTAAATTCCTACGAAAACTAATGCACATTTAGCCATTAATTGATGCACAAACACGTGTAAACCGAGATCGGGCTGATTTGATGCACTTATAACTTTGCCTAAATTCCTTAGAAAACTAATGCACATTTAGCCCTTAATTAATGCACAAACACGTTAAAACGGAGATCACGCTGATTTGATGCACTTAAACGCGCATTAGTTTTCGTAGGAATTTGATGCACATTTCGCCCTTAATTAATGCACAAACACTGCAAACCGAGATCACGCTAATTTGATGCCTTTATATGTAAACAATTCAACATATATACCACTAAAAACGATGACTTGAAATGATCAGTAACATTATAATTATAATGTTAATATAGGAAATACAATATAATTTGATGCCTTTATATGTAAAATATTTTTTCATAGGATATTAAAGCTTACATACAACATATATTGAAGATAGGATTGTTGACAGAAGGTGATGTGCCTCAAGTTTCAGAGCATTGTTTTGCTAGTGTTGTAACCTGCAACAAGAAGCTAAAATGATCAGTAACTTATAATTATAATGTTAATATAGGAAATATAATATAATAATGTTGCAATAGTTTAGGTGGTATATATGAGCAGCTTCACATGAGCTTACCACCGATGATTTTTCCGAACAATGCTTTTTTATAATCTTATCTAGGGAAAGTTCAGCTACTGTCAACTGAAGGAGCTTCATCGCTAGCTCTATTGTATGGGACCCTACACCAATAAGTGTTAAATTCATATCCAGAATCATATTCACCTTGAGATTAAACACGAATATTTCTCTCAAAGGTGAAACCTCCAATATAATCTTACCATCGGTAAATTACACATCTGAGAAGCTAGCACAATCATTCCTCCAGACTCGTAAAAGATTTGAACCCCATCCTCACGGGCTGCTGTCACCAAGTATAAAAATTCAAAGCATTCTTCAACAAGTGGTGGTCCTAATCTGTAATTTCAGGCAATAAACATCGTAAGATATTACTTGATATGTCTACATAAAAACAGCTACATGCATATGTAAAAATACTTCTTTGTCACAAATAACTATAGATAACAAAACTAAGGCATTAATGCATCTACATATACTTACTTGGTAGAAAGAACTTCTAGTATGAGTGGAATCTTCTTGAACATATCTTCTGAAGAAGCAATATCAGGAACCCGACAGAATGCAGCTAAAATTGTGATGGATAGCTGTAAATACGCATCCTGGTTATCTTGCCGTTTCTCAGTCGTGCTTCCTTTCCCCATCCCTACAAGAAAAAAATAAAAATAAATCAAAGAATTAACATACTCATTTGCTCATGTATTCCATATAAAAAATAATGATTAGTTTATATAGCATATCTTATATTCAAGTCCACAAGCAGTTCCATAGAAGAAAAGACACATTTCAATTTGATGAGTGTCGGTCAGCACTAAACCTCTATGGTGAAGTGCCTCAAAAGTCAAAATTCTGCCTCAAAACATGTTTAAACTGCGATAACGCTGATTTGATGCACTTAAACGCGCATTAGTTTTCGTAGGAATTTAATGCACATTTAGCCCTTAATTAATGCACAAACACTGCAAACCGAGATCACGCTAATTTTATGTCTTTATATGTAAACAAGTTAACATATATACCACTAAAAATGATGACTTGAAAAAATGTCTAACAAGATTTGTGTAGCAAGAGACTTACACCTGCCCTTTGACCAAGAGTCTTGCACAGGGGACGGTTACCAAGCTCACGTTATGGTCAGCACAAAGTGCTTTCACCAACTTTATGTGACCTGGTTGGTCACAACTCACAATCCTCGGTCAAAATACAAAGTTGAGCAGCATGCTTCTCAATAACCTTTGCAGCCCCATGAAGTCCACGGACAAGACCACCATGGGCAAGTGATTTTCTTAACATTGCAGGTGCAAAAGCATTGAGAAACTGTTTCCATTAGATAAGTACACAAACTATGTCTGTGTTTGATGAACTTAAAAGACACTTACACAGCCATGTTTTAGCGTTTAAAAGATCTTCACGTGAAACTGTTAAAGAAGCAAGTAAAACATGTCAGCAAAGAAACAACACATCAACAGTTGATATGTCATATTCTCACGGAATAGATCACACAAAAATTAAAAACAAGTATACAATTAAGCGACAATGCAGTGTGATAAGCCGTTGTCCATTAAACCTTAGTTGTGGCATTCATTAAAACACCACAAACCACACATTCCTTTATATAGCGCACAAAACAATGCTATTTCACGCAACTCACGGATTATGCAACCGTATCACACTTTTCCTATCTTCCTACAAAAATTAATGCACATTTAGACCATTTTAGTGCACTGAACAATGTTATTTCACGCAACTCACGAATTATCTAATCGTATAGCACCTTTGCTAACTTCCTACATAAATTAATGCACATTTAGGCATTTTTTTAGTGCACAAAACAATGTTAAATCACACAACTCGTGAATTATCCAACCATGTCGCACTTTTACTAACTTGCTACAAAAATTGATGCACATTTAGACCATTTTATAGTGCACAAAATAGTGTTATTTTACACAAATCACGAGTATCCAAACATATCGCACTTTTACAAACACCTACGGAAACAATCGCACATTTAGCCCATTGTATAGTGCACAAAACAATGTTATTCCACACAACTCACGAGTATCCAACATATCACACTTTTACTAACTACCTACGAAAACTATCAGGAATTTAGCCCATTAATTAATGCACAAGCCAATGCCATTTCGCACAAATCATGATTCTCCAAACGTATCCCAATTTAACTAACTTCTTGCGAAAACATTCATACATTTAATCCATTATTTAATGCACAAACCAATGCCATTTCGTATAAATCATGACATCCAGACATATCCCCACTTTTACTAATTTCATGTGAAAACTATAACACATTTAGCCCCTTTTTTAATGCAGAAACCAATTAGATCTGATGAACAATTTAACTGAATATATCAACAAAGCAATTGTATGTTAAAAGAACCATCACCTGTAAGATTTCCGTGGTCGTTTAACACTGTTGTTGTCAATAAAATCACCGATTGCATCCCCGATTTAAGAAGTTTTGGTGTAATTTGAGCGATTAGTGGTTAAATCGGAGTTTAATTTTCTTCTTTTTGAGGGAGAAAGTAAAGTTAGTGAGAGAATGAAGTTTAATTTTCTTCTTTTGAGGAATAGACCGTTTTGCCCTTGCGGTTAGATCTGGGCCCTTAATTGAAAATAAGATTCAAATCAATGGCCAATGATCTTTCTTATCTTTTTTTATGAAAAAACTCCTTTTTATTTTAACTTTTTATTTTAACTCTCCTCATAGTAATATATATATATATATATATATATATATATATATATAATATATATATATATATATATATAGATACGTTTTCTATATCACGATATAAAAACGTCATCTAATATAAACTAAATGAACAAACATGTGACCAATGCCAGGTTCAGGAGAAGGGTATGGATGATGCCAGCTGTACAATACAGGGTATACTATGTAAACCATTGGCTAAACCCCAAGACCCTATCGTTAACACTATCGTGCATATATAATAACTTATAATGCATATTTCTGGATACTTCCTCATTGGGAAAGCAAAATAGCACATAAGAACCCTTCTTATTTCTGCACTCTTTCAAATGTATACATATGTAAATCTTACACTATATGTGCATATATAACTTTATAATGCATATGTTTCTGGATATTTCCATCATTGGGAAACAATAGCACATATACCCTTTCTTAAAGGAAATTTTTAATTACAAGTCAGTTTTAGAATTAAATGTGTCGAAATAGTCACGTCTATTATTTTATTTGAAAATGAAATGCCGCAATACACTTAGGCACATGTAATAGACAACATAGCTATAATTAGTATAGCGAAATAAAAAATATCTTCTGTGTACCATCAAAATGTTGATAGAAGAAATCATTAATTTACGTACTATCCATAAGTCAACCACTAGTATCCATCAATAAATCTATAACATACCTCCGGGAAAAAGGAAGCTCAAGCAGAAGATCTGATATTGCAACGGCGTCTCTTGCTTCAAGATATTGATACAATATTAGCTGTGTGATTAGAAACCAGAGTTTCTTTGTAATATGCTCAGCTGTATGTCTTGCCACCGCATGTGCAACCTACAAGAAAAACATTGACTATTAAACAAATGTAATAAATACACCACACTAATGAACAAATATCAGCATACTCTATGTAAAAACATGGATAAGTAAGTGAAATTCTGAATTGAGCTATTATATATCAAGAAAAATAGAAAATAAATAATGCAGTTTTTTATAACATACCTATAGAGGAAAGTATGAAACTTTCATGGGGAACAGGAAGTGCCTCTTTTAATATATATACTTAATTAAAATAATACTCGGGAAGGGCTATAGTGAGAAGAAAAAAATAAAATGAGAGGGTAAGAAGTATTTCTAGTCACACAATTTATATAAGAAGAGGGAAATTAAAAAGAGATGCCTCTATTTTTGTAGAATCGTAGGCACATATGAAATTTGTGGTTGTGATTTCTGTTGGAATTTAACAATCAAGTTAACCATTAACTCTTACGAGTACGCAGCGGATAGATCTAGTCTAGCATATATAATTAACATACATTAAACACACAATAAAGGACATGAAAAATAAATAGGAACATACCCTCGTAGACACCAGCAATAAATAGAAACCGAGAATAAGAAACGAGTGACTAAGTGGTCACCTCTACGAGTGCTCACACAAACACGTAAACAAGCACGCCCGGATGCTAGTCCAAACCTCACGTATACCAATACAACTAGTATACACCAAAGCAACTGAAAAACGAAACCCAAAAGTCTCACACACCCCTGGACCGAAAATCAGAATGAAACAACTAGGGTTGAACCGAATTCGGTTGTACCCGTGCTACAGTACCACCGAATTAGAGATCCACACACCCTAGATCGAATCCGACTATTGTCACTCCTTGACAACCTGTAAACCAACCTTATGGACCCTTCTTAACTGTCTTGGGATCAAACCAAAACTCCTAAACTTCTAATGAAGTCTACCGAATTAGACAGCCAAGAAAAGGTGTAACCGAAAATGACTAAAACCCTAATTTAGGTATTAATAATTTTCGGCTGTGATGGAGATGAATATATATATTGAACTTGCAACAGGTTTGGGAGTATATATTTCTGTGTTATGTCGTGTGAATGAGGGAGATGGGGTGAGGCTTTATAAAGCCCTAAAACCCTACCTTTTGATAAGACTAAAGCTAGTGTTTAGACCTTATCACAAAACCTTCATTCCTAATCATAACTTATCATCTCTTATCACCAATATACATTGAACTTGGACTCCCTCTAGAACCTTCCCATGTGACCGGCTAAAGACACAATGACAGCCATAGGGTTTGTCTTAGTCGTCTAGTGTCCAAATGGTTTACATCGAAAACGAATCGCGAAGTATAAACGTGCTCTAAATGTTTTATCGTGTGTGCCCCCAATAGGCTCACACACTTCTAGTTGTGATCGAGCTAGTCCAACTACCATAATCCAACAGCTTCAGGGGTTACAATTAAATTGGTCAATGAGTGTAGCTTCACTGTTTGGCCTGGATTCTCAGGCACGCCTGGTTTCAACAGCACGGGGTTCAAGCTCACACAGAATAGTTCACGCTCTTTCCAGGTTACAAATAGCTGGGACGGTGTTATATGGGGGAGAAATGATTGCACCTTCAACCAGTTTGGTCACAGGTCGTGCATCACTGGTGATTGCGGCTCCCATGAAATGGAGTGCTTTGGAGAAAAAAGTACATCAAACATATCATTCAGTTTAAATGAACCAGACGGGACCTCATACAGTTTAGGCTATGATGTCAGACGTGCACGTGGGGGCTACAATGAGATATGGATGACTGTCGAGACTACTGGTGGATCAGGTCCTTGCCAAATTATTGGTTGTCTTCAATCAGGTTGCTGGAAACCTATTACGACAACTAGTTGGTGCCAGAGAGCTGATTACACTATCCCATTTTGTCCCCTCCCAGATACATTGTCAATAATCAAATTAGGCAGCGAACGTAAATCCACCAAGTATCTTATGTCCCCTGATGGTGAATTCACATTAGGCTTCTTTGGTGCAGATAACAGTTACTTGGGAATTTGGTACACCTATGATGATCAGTCCACGGAAGTATGGGTAGCCAATCCAAACACACCAATTACATCCACCTCAGGTGCCCCTGCCCTATCCATTGAACCCAACACAGGAAACTTGATCATCACTGTTGAAGGCAGGACTGTGATGAATATCACTGATGTTAAAGTGGGTCCATACCCAAACGTGTCTGGAAAACTACAAGACACAGGTAACTTCCAGCTAATCAACAATTTCAACGAGAAGGTTTTGTGGCAGAGTTTTGATCACCCTGTCAACGTACTTTTACCGGGTATGAAGTTGGGGTATGATAAGGCAACAGGGCGGAATTTGACCCTGACTTCTTGGTTGACCAATGAAATCCCTCATTCTGGAGCTTTTACATTGAGTTGGGAACCCACTGATGAAGCATCTCAGAGATTAATGATTCGAAGACGAGGTCAACCCTACTGGACTAGTGGGAATTTAGTAAATCAAATATTTCCATATCTGGATACATACGACAATCTCACTTCCGTGTACAACAAGGAAGAACAATATTTTAGCTACACAATCAAAGATTTCCAATATACTGGTGTTATACGGATGTGGATTTTGACACCAGATGGGAATATTGCAATTGATAATATATATTCTGCTCGTACTTCTGAGTTTTGTTATGGGTACGATTCTGGTGATGGTTGTGTGAAGGAATCGAGTTTGCCTCAGTGCAGGACAAAGTATGATAGCTTTAACAAAATAAATGCAGATTT
>BQNB010122603.1:0-20253 GCA_026074375.1 Tanacetum coccineum
TCAGATCGGAGTTGCCCATCAAATTGATTATCCCGAATCATTTGCATGTGGGTACCCTTGATATGAAAATTGATAGAAATAGGGAGTTGAATAATAGCGGAACTAGGAGTTGGAGCAACGGTCCTAGTTAAAACACCCCCAAAATGTGTCGCAGCGGAAATATAAGGTTTGAGGGTAGTACATTACGGTTCAATAGCACAAGATATAAGAACGACCACTAAACGTGTCGTTTAAAAACCGATACATTGGATTTGACAAAATACTTGTTTCTTACATAAGCCCGAAGCTTTACTTGTTCATTATTGAATTACAAAGATTCTAGTCCATGACAATTGTATCCCCACAATGTAATGCGACCAAATCTTTAACCATGGGACTTCCCAAAATATGACACCAATGTATCCCCTTGCACCTCGTGTCCTATTGACCTCCTGAAAACATTGCTTAAAACGTCAACAATAATGTTGGTGAATTCATAGGTTTATGTAAATGAATAATGTAGGACCGCAAGTCTTTCCCCGTGATAATGCAACAGATGCAGACATCACAAAATGTAATTACGTTTCTCTAAGCTCATGACACTGAAGCTCGACTTAAATGAATACAATACATAAATATTGCCTACCTTGCCCTTGTTGATGTTCAACCCATAACATCCCGAATCCGACATGGTCTACGTTCGTTCCCAGTGATAGCTAGTCACCCGAACGGGGATGTCAATCCCAAATAGATCTATCTACTACCATTCGCGCTTACCCTCCAGGTAACTAACAGTTCATGATAATAGGCACATTGGATTATCGCTACTTAGGCAACACGTAATCATAATAAAATATCCCCTTGCGTCCAATTTGAAAAACAAAGCATGTTCTCACCCCAAAACTTGTAAATCAAAATAATTGTAAAACGTGGGGCTATAAACTCACCTCAAGTGAGTTTATCCGATAATGAATATCACAAATGAAAAACGCGTCACGAATACGCCCGAATGCAACCTAATTAAATACAGGTCGAATGAGTACTAAGTACTTTGATTAACAACTCCCATATATAATCTTATATAGCTACATCACCATCTAATCATCTTAATGAAAATCATATTTATAAAGTAAAACGTTTATAAATATCTCTTTAGTAAAAACGTCGTAACTTTCCCGTTTTTAATCCGTTTCTTACGTTTCTTACGTTCACGCTTTCGTATTTGAAAGATATATCAAAATATTACATTTTAATATTTTTAGTTCTTTGATGAATAGTGATTTTACTGTTCATGACAGTTATAAATTTATTTTTATAAATTTAGTTATCGTAAATGTCGTATCTTATTCGTTTTAACTCCGTTCTTAGTGATTCTTTCGAGCACGATTTCGTAATTGAAATCTCTATTTATTTACGATGTTTTAAAAATGATAAACACTGATGTGAACAGTAACTTTTATAAAAATAGTTTTATAAAAGTATATATTTAACGTAAACTTGAAATCGTCGTATCTTTTTCGTTATAAATCGGTTTTTCGAGTTTCTTATCATTTTGGAATCGTCATGAGACGTACTATTTTTATAAAACATAATATGTATGTCTTGGATTTCGTGCCAAAAAGGAAAATGAAACTGAAACGGGCCCTAAAAGACAAACGGGCTGAAAGTTATGCCAAGAACAAAAGTTCAAAATTCTCAAAAAAAACCGAAAATGTAAATACTCTAAATTTGATGATTCAAGGGTTCGAACTTCAGATAACAAACTATGTTTGGGGGGGGCGTTACCACGGCGATCTCCTCGTTCCAAGCTTCGAAACGGCTGGTCTTGGGCCTGAAACGGATCATCTGAGCCCAAGGTATGACCTTTTGAATAAAGGGCCTTTCTTCACACGATCTTGGGCTTCCAGAAATAAAATGGCCCGTTCTTCAATACTTGGGCCTGCATCATAAACACTGATGTGAACAGTAAATTTTATAAAAATAGTTTTATAAAAGTATATATTTAACTTAAACTTGAAATCGTCGTATCTTTTTCGTTATAAAGCGGATTTTTGAGTTTCTTACCTTTTTGGAATCCTTATGACATGTAGTATTTTATAAAAATATAAAATATATACTTTTATTTCCATCTCAAATCAGCCACTTTTTGTATTAGTTTTATATATTTGTTTATATAACACTATATATACTTTTCAATTTATATAAAATATCTCAAATCCTCTACCATCATTTATATCATAAGTTCATCTTTATTATGAAGGTCAATTAGTCATTTTGTCCAATATTTGTCCAAGATCTCAAGTCCTTAACAACACTTTTAAATCATAAACTTTCTTAAGTAACTTTTAATTAACTTGTTTATACCTTAAACTTTTTATAATTAAACCAAACTTGTACATCGCTTATACATCCATTATAACATGATGTTAACAACTATATAACATGTGTAAAAGTGTAGAAAACCATAATCACAAGTAAAAATCAATTTCACATGTTAAAAACCTTTCCTAAATGGTGATTAACTATATAAGCATTATATATCCATAAAATCATGAAAGTAAAGACATAAAGGGTTTTAGATAACCTTAATATGATGTAATATGATGAACCACAATATCTAAACCCTTGTTTAGATATTAAACCAAAGCTTGCACTCTTGAAACCCTAATTTTCAAATGAAAACCTAATGTATGCTTTTCTTGCTTAAACATGGTAAAAGGCTTAGCCAAGCCTTTTAAACCTCTTGTTGTCTTAGATAGGACTGTAGTGAATGCTTGTATAAGTGGAAATTAAATTTGTATGGATGGTTGTGGTTGTGGTTTTTGAGCCATGGCTCTTGTAAGAGAGATAGAAATTGATTTTTGTTAAGTAATATAAGAGAGTGTAGGTTAGCTCATTGTATGGCAATGTTAAATATATATATGAAAATGGTATTAAAAAGTGGTAGAAAAATTTACCAAGACTTTCAAGGGGGGAGGGTTCATTGGGCAGTTGACATGGAGAGGAAGAAGGGTGAATAGTGGTCAAAACCAATAGTCATGACAAGTCTTAAAGACTTGTTTCCCCTGTTCCCTAGGAAGTGATTTACATCCCCTTGAAATAAGGTGCTAGTTGATATTACTTTGGTAATAAAAGATGGAAGTATTATATTTTGTAAGTATAAGTTGTAATTGATTTACATTATGTGTAACTTTGTAAAATGTAAGATCTAGCTCATTTTCTTTCATGAGAATTTGGCTAAGATGATGTTTGTAGCTAAAGTTTTATAAAACTTTGAGCATTGAATATAAACATAGGTATTTGTTGAAGCGTAGATTAATTTTGGTGGTTCCAGGAATACCTAATTGTAATTTATCGCGAAACGTAAACGCTTTACGTAACCGATAAAAATAAACTGTGCAAAGTTAATAATTATCCTCCAAATAATTATCTAACACTTGCTTGACGTAAACATTAAATTGCTTGATGCTCGTTTACGTTGAATGATCATTTTTAGCTTACGCGATTTAACTTAACGATTTCGATTAAAAGCAAACGCGTACAATACTAAAAATAAATAGTTAATTAATTGACGTCGTACAATGACCTAAAACACGGGGTGTTATAGTCTTCCCCTGTTAAATGAGCTTTGTCCTCAAAGCTTTACGACGTGGCATTAGAAGAAGATGCGCGATTGGTGAAAAGATGTGGATACTTCTTCTGGAATTGGTCTTCGCGTTCCCATGTGAACTCAGGACCTCTCCTCGAGTTCCATCAAACCTTGACAATTGGAATGCGGCTTTGCTTTAAACGCTTGACTTTACGATCCATAATTTCTACTGGTTCTTCCACAAAGTTGAGTTTATTGTCAATGTGTATTTCCTCCAACGGAATTGCCAATGGCTCTTTAGATAAACACTCCTTTAGGTTGGATACATGAAATATACTATGAACTCTACTTAGTTCCTGTGGAAGTTCGAATCTATAAGCGACTTCTTCCACTCTTGCTATCAGACTATATTTTTTATTTTTAAGTAATTCTTGTTTTTACGTTATTTTATTATATTTTTATTTTATTCTTTTTATTTATTTAATTTCTTTAATTTTGTCTGTTATTATTGTTTGTTTAATTATTTTAATTTTAGTCTTTTATTTATATGTTTGGTTATTAATATCGAATTTAAAAATTTATTGTTTATCTATTGTGAGTTTTTATGGTTATTTTATAGTTTTTACTTTGTTGAATTTCAACAATTGACTATGAGTTGAATTTAGTTTTATTATTTGTATTTGATCTGTAATTTGATTATGTTTTATTTTTTGAATTGTTTTCTTTTTTTTTGTAATTATTTTTTTTTTTTCATTTTTTAGTAGTTATTATTTTATTATTTTTTATCGAAATTGTTTTTTAATATTTTTTTTTTTTTTGTTCCTTTTTTTTATATTATGATTTTCTTATATTTATTTTTTGTATTTATGGTGATGTTTGTATACTGGTTGGATTTGTTTTGTGGTTAGGTATAATTTTTTATTTTGTGTTTTTTTTTTTTTTTTGGGTAATTTAATTAATCAGTTGTAATGATTTATTCTTTTTTATATTTGTTGTTTTTGTTATAGATTTTATTACGTAATTTATGTCTTTCGTTTTTTACTTTTTTTTTTTTGGCTTTTGTCATTTTTTTGTAATTTTGAGAAGGGTGTTTATATGTTGTTATTACTCCTTTTTTTTAGTTTGATTTCAATTTTGATATTGTATTTTTTTTTTTTTTTTTATTTTTTTGTTAATTTTAATGTTTTTATATTTTTTTGTATTTTTTTGTCTTATTTGTTGGATAACCTGTCTACTTGTGGTATTTTTTTTGGTAGGGTTTTTTGTCTTTTTACTTTTTGGTTTGTACTTTATTTAATATAATTGGGTTATTATTAATGTAATTTTTGATAGTTTTATTGTTTGATTTTCACTATTATTCTATAATATTTTTTTATTTTTTTTATTTTTTGGTTTGCTTTTATTGATATTGAGTTATTGTTTAATATAATTATTTTTCGATAATATATATTTAGTTATTTTTGTGTAATTTATAATATATTTATTATCTTTTATTATTTAACATGTATTTGATTATTTTATTTTTGTTCGTTATATTTAGTTTTTTTTTACTACTTCTTATTGGTGTATATTGATATTTTGTTCATATTTATTATTTTGTTCTCGTTTTTCGTTTCTTTTATTTTAGTTGATAGTAGTGGTATTTTTTATATTTCAATTTATTGTTTTTTTTAGATATTGTTTTATTTGTACTTATATTTGTTTATGTTATTTGAATTAGATGTAGTAAGTCTTATCTATTAGATTTTTATTTTTATATTTTTTAATTTTATTATATTTTTCTTTATAATTGTTTAATTTTGAAAATTTGTTATTAGCTTATATATGATTATTTGTTGTGTTTGATGGTATAAATATATTGTATTTATAGTTTTCTTATTTAGTTGTTGTAGGGGGTTGTTATTTTTAGGTGTATTTTGTTAATATTTTTTTTGTATTATTTTTTATTCTTTATTGTGCTTTTTTTGGTTATTTATTTTGATTTCTTTTTATTATAAGAGTATAGTAAATTATTATTATTTTTGTTTTATTTATTTTCTTTAATTTATTTGTTGTATTGTTGTAATATATTCTTATCATTATAGTCTGTATTTAAAGTGATTGTTGTTTTTGTTAAATAATTTTTTCGATGTTCTTTAATGGGTTGGGGGGGGTGTTATAATTTATAAATATTTATTATTTTGGGTTTCTTTGTTTGATTTTCTTGAATATTCATATTTTTATTTTTTTTTTGTTATATTTTCATTGAAATGGTTTTAGTAATTTCTATTTTAATAGTATTTTCAAATTTTGATTCGTTGATTTTTTTGGAATTAAATATATTCAGATTCTATTTAAGATTTTTAAGTTGTATCTTAAATAGTAGATGCTATTATGTTCTCTATTTTAGTATATTGAAATAGTAATTTTATTTATTTTTTGTGATTTTTCGAGTTATAAACACTTGATTGTTTGATGCCCGTTTACATTGAATGATTATTTTTAGCTTACGCGATTTAACTTAATACTTGGAATTAAAAGCAAACGCGTACAAAACTAAAATTAATTAGCTTAATAAATGATGTCGTATAATGACCTAAAACACGGGGTGTTATAGTCTTCCCCTGTTAAATGAGATTTGTCCTCAAAGCTTTACGATGTGACATTGGAAGAAGATGCGTGATTTGTGAAAAGATACGGATACTTTTTCTGGAATTGGTCTTCGCGTTCCTATGTGAACTCAGGACCTCTCCTTGAGTTCCATCGAACCTTAACAATTGAAATGCGGCTTTTCTTCAACCGCTTGACTTCACAATCCATAATTTCAACTGATTCTTCAACGACGTTGAGTTTATTATCAATGTGTATTTCCTCTAACGGCTCGTCGGATAAACACTTCTTTAGGTTGGATACGTGAAACGTACTATGAACTCTGCTTAGTTCTTATGGAAGTTCGAGTCTGTAAGTGACTTCTCCCACTCTTGCTATCACTTTGAAGGGTCCAATATATCTTGGGTTCAACTTCCCCCGTTTGTCAAAAAGGATAACCCCTTTCCAAGGTGATACCTTCAACATGACTCGGTCGCCCACTTGAAATTCTAAGGGCTTACGCCTTACATCGGCGTAACTCTTTTGGCGATTACGAGCATCTTGAATTCTCTGTTTGATCTGGACAATCTTCTCGGTTGTTTCATGGATAAGTTCTGGACCAGTGAGCTAAGCGTCTCCGACCTCGGCCCAACAAACAAGTTATCGACACTTTCGATAGTAAAGTGCCTCGAATGGGGCAGCTTTAATGCTAGCATGATAGCTATTGTTGTATGAAAATTCAATCAACGGTAAGTGTCTTTCCCAACCATTTCCAAAGTCTATTACGCAGGCGCGCAACATATCTTCAAGAGTTTGAATGGTTCTTTCACTTTGCCCATCGGTTTGTGGATGGTAAGCCATACTCATATCCAACCGAGTGCCCATCATCTTTTGATATGCTCTCTAGAAATGTGAAGTAAATCTAGGGTCACAATCACAGATGATCGAGACAAGTATTCCATGTCTCGTGACTACTTCTTTTAGATATAGTCTCGTCTTAATCCCCCTAATGTGTGTTAGGTAAATTTGCTATCTTAATGTAGAACCTCATTGGTACGGGTCTCAATCCTTTGATGATGGTTAACTTGTTGGCGGATTACTTATTTTTAAACCTCCAAGGACGTGGTAACAAATTTGGTTTTCTTAATATTGAGTGTCTCATCGAGATGGGTTTCAATTCTTGTATATACCACATAAGATTTTTCATCCTTAATTGTCTCAACTTAAACGTTAAAGTTTCAAATTTATTGTGGTGACTAAGGTTTGAATCCTGGTGGTCTTATCCGTTCCTTTCGGCTTAAAGCGTTAGTTATAACATTCTCATCTCCAGATGACGGATTTCATACCTATGATGGCATTACCAATACTAAGTTCTATGGCATTGTGTCAACGTTGAATACATGATTTAGTAAATTCCCTAATGATGAGCAAATTTGATAGTGAATTGTCCTAGGGCGACTAGTGATGTGTCTTTGACTTTTCGGCTTTAGATTTGGTGTAAGATGATGTCGACTTTATTGTAAGATGGTGTAAAGATCTGCTTAGTTTTTATGGTTACTAATTCGATTTTCCAAAGTAAACGCATTTTATGAATATGAACACAAAACTTGATATAAATAGAAAATTGTTTCTTTGACAAGAAGTTTTAAGGTGACTACTCTCAACATTGGCATGGTCCTTTCCTAAATTATACATAGTTGATCAGGCTATGTATATTTGATGGCTAACGATGCGATGCTCATTTTCGTCAAAATTATGTTATAATTTCCTAATAATTGTGGGAGTGATTTGTATAAAAATTTATAGATAGTTAAAGTAGAATTGACGTTTTCATAATATGTTAATTTGATAGATACTTGAAATCATTCAGTACAACAGAAATTTAAGAGAAATACAACGAGAACTCCTAAGGAGATAAAGTCTAAGATAGTTTCAACTTAGGGTTTACTAGACAAAGCGAGACAGCTTTCTCTTTTAAGTTTTGATCTCATCTTCAATGTTGTTAGGGTCTTGATTGGTTTCTCCTCCTTCTAAGGCATACATAATTCCATGTGCTTCAATACCTTCAGCTTGGTTTTCATGAATTATGTTCCTTAACCTTGGGCACTCCCTCTTGAAGTGGCCCTGAGCTCCACATTCGTAACAAGTGAGAACTCCTATAATTGCTCTTGGGGCTCTTTGGTTGTTGTTGTTATTGTTGGGATTTGCAGGTCTCTTATAGTCTCGGGATAGATGGCCAACCTTGTGGCACTTGCCACATTTGGGAGCACATTACCCATCGTGGTGATAATTGCACTTGGAGCATAGAGGTTTAAATCCTTGGTACGATTTCTTCTCACCAGACCCTGCAGTATATGCCCGTGCTACATTGTTTCTTTTAGGTGGCTATTGTTGACTTTGGTTGTTTCTAGAGGTGTCATCAAACTTTCTCTTGTTGTCAGCCTGACGTTCAACATAAGAGCTGATCTTCTGGTCCATGAGTTCAATTGCAAATTCGATTGCTTCTTGCATGGATTTCGGCTTAGATGCCTTTACACTTTCGTGAATCATGTCGGGCAAGCCACCGACATATTTCTCAATTTTATCTGACTCCTCCGAAAATAGTCTATCGTACATCAGTGCCAACTCTTGTAATAGTTGGTTATAGGTCACCACGTCGATACCTTTCACCTTTAGATTCCACATTTCAAACTCCAGTTTCTTGACTTCACCCCTCGGGTAGTATTTTTCTGTCATCATCTTTTTTAGTGTCATCCAAGGCATAGCATGAGCAACTTCCGGAGTAGTAGTCTTAACATGGGAATTCCACCATGTAAGAGCATTTCCTTGTAAAGTACACATAGCAAATTTGACTTGACATGCCACTGTACAGTTACTTATACTAAAAAACAGACTCAATCTTTTCAAACCACTATGTAAGTCCGACAACCCCTTTAGTTCCTTTAAAATTTATAGGATGACATTAGAGAAAATTCGGGTAGGTGCATTCACGTGCAACTTGTACTGGCCTTCTTACACCAGTCCCCGAATCATGGCTATCGTCGCCATTTCTGTTTTGGTTAGCTTCCATTTCAGCTAATGCGTTAGCAACGCCCTGATCGATTAGTCTCTGAAGTTGCGCATCAGTTAGAGAAGTAGTGGGGGTTGGTGTGGCTGGTGTTGATCTGGTGGTTCTTTTTGGTGCCATTTTCTTCAAATCATAAGAAAATATAATACCCGTTAGATTTCATATAAATCATAACCATGACATGACTGTTGTAACAATCAAAATTAAACTTATATAAGTATATTATATAAGACCAGTAGTAATATACGTACTATAATATAACACGTATATTAATTATGTAAGCATGTATTGTGAGCAAATAAGCAAGTAATATGTCTGCACATATCAGACAAGTATTCATATAGTGGTTTTATCACTAAAATTACGCATAATTATTTCACATAATGCCTCTAAGGATTTACTCCTATCTCACGAGTCATAACCATCCTTGAGGTTAGTTATCAAGTACCTCGAGTTGCGTAACAACTTGTCATGTCTCAATTTCACAACTCATCAAAAAAGAACTGTCTTGAGATTCAGTCATGGATTGATACACATCTCGACCTAATTAATAAATTTACTTGACGTTGGATAATACTCGAACTTTTACGTTCATCTGACTTCACATAGTTATCATATCATATATATCAATCATGAATGCATCTTGCCTAACCGACTAATGTAACACAATAGTGTATGTATGTCCCGTGACCTTTGTATGATGCAATGTTTGAAAACGGTTATAGTCCAGCAAAAACATTTGACCTGGTTCTCTATAACCTTGGCTCTAGATACCAATCTGTAACAACCCTAAAATGTGTCGCAGCGGAATATGTTGTATGAGGGTGGTACATCGATGATCAATAGAACAAGATACGAGAACGACCACTAAACGTGTCGTTTAAAAACCGATACATTAGATTTAGCAAAATACTTGTTTCTTACATAAGCCCGAAGCTCTACTTGTTTATTATTGAATTACAAAGATTCTAGTCCATGACAAATGTATCCCCACAATGTGATGCAACCAAATCTTTAACCATGTGACTTTCAAAATATGACACCAATGTATCCCTAGCACCTCGTGCCTTATTGACCTCCTAAAAACATTGCTTAAAACGTCAACAATAATGTTGGTGAATTCATAGGTTTATGTAAATGTATGATGTAGGACCGCAAGATTTTCCCCGTGATAATGCAACACATGCAGACATCACAAAATGTAATTACTGTTGCGCTAAGCTCATGACACTGAAGCTCGACATAAATGAATACAATACATAAATATTGCCTACCTTGCCCTTGTTGATGTTTAACCCGAAACATCCCAAATCCAACATGGTCTACGTTCGTTCCCCGGTGATAGCTAGTCACCCGAACGGGGAGGTTAATCCCAAATAGATCTATCTACTACCATTCGCGCTTACCCTCCAGGTAACTAACAGTTCATGATAATGGGCACATTGGGTTATCGCTACTTAGGCAAACACGTAATCATGATAAAATGTACACTTGCGTCCAATTTGTAAAACAAAGCATGTTCTCACCCCAAAACTTGTAAATCAACGAAAATTGTAAAAACGTGGGGCTATGAACTCACCTCAACAATGAAGTAAATGAATAATAATCGACTGAGCGAATAAAGCGTCACGGACGAGTCCGAATGCAACCTAAATAAGTATAGGTCGTATAAGTACTAAGTACTTCGATAACTAATGCCATATATAATCCTACATAGCTCATCACCATCTATTTGTATTAGTGAAAACATATTTATAAAAATGTTTATAAATATCACTTTAGTAAAAACGACGCAACTATCTCGTTTTTAATCCGTATCGTACGTTCCTTACGTCAACGCTTTCGTAATTGAAAGATGTATCAAAATATTACATTTTAATATTTTCAAACCTCCTGATGAACAGTACTTTTTACTGTTCATGGCGTTTTATAAATTTACTTTTATAAATTTAATAGTCGTAAACCCGTAAATGTCGTATCTTACTCGTTTTAGTTCCGTTTTTAGTGATTCTTTCGAGTACGTTCTCGTAATTAATAGTTCTATTTATTTATGAAGTTTTCCAAAAATAAATGTTCCTGATGAACAGTAACTTTTTATAAAATTATTTTTATAAAAGTATTAATTATCGTAAACTCGTGAAATTCATAACTCTTTCGTTATCGATTGAAAAATTATGATTCTTCTTGTTCTGGAATCCTTAAAATATATATAATCTGTGAAAAATATAATATTTTTATTATTATGTTCAAAAGTTTAAAAGTTTTTATAAAACATTTTTTATATAAAACTTGTAATTAGCGTATCTCCTTCGTTATAAGTCGGTTTTTCGAGTTCTTTACATATTTGGAAACGTCATGAGATGTAGTATGTTTATAAAATATAAAATCTCAGCCTTGGAATTCGCACCAAAACAGCCCCTAAACATCTTGTATATAATTAATTATATATACTTATTTTATATACTTTTCAACTTCATAAATTACCACAAGTTTTCCAATACTTTTTATATACTATGTCTTACATATAATAGTGTCCATAGTCCATATTTTGTCCACATGAGTCCATGATAACAAGATTAACAAGGCTTTTAAATCATAACCTTTCTTAAGTAACTTTTACTTACTAGTTTATACATATACATTTTATACTTAAACCAACATGATACCATACTTATTATCCCATTATAACATGTTATTACCAACCATGTAACATATGAAAAAGTGTACAAAATCATGCTTACTAGCAAAAGTTCATTTCACATGTTAAAAAGTATCCTAATGGTGATTTTGCTACATAGAACATATATATATATACATAAAATGATAAATGTAAGGTTATAAAGAGTTTTATGTAACCTTAATGAGATGTAGTGTGATGAACAATAATATCTAAACCCTTGTTTAGGTATTAATCCAAAGCTTTCAAAGCTTAGAAACCCTAGTTTTCTTAAAGAAAACTTTCACTTGCAACCACTTGATTAATCCTTGAAATGCTTAATCAAGCCTTCACACATCCTTGGAATATCTTAGGTATAGTGTAGAATTACTTAGAAATAAGGTAGATAAAATTTGTATGGATGGTTGTGTGATTTAATTTTGGGACGTGGGTAAGTATAGAGAAAAAGAGAGATGAAGTTGATTTTTTTATGTCAAGTGTATTTGCAATGTGTGTTTATCTTTCAAGAGTACAAGTATTTATGATATAAGAGTTAATCTAGTTGTAGAAAACAAAGACCATAAGAACTCACAAAAGAAGGGGGAGTGGAATGGCAAAACAAAGGTGGCGAACAGGGGTGAATAGTGGTCATTCCACTTGTCTTGAGCTTGTTTTGTCTTACTTAACCTGTGATGTGTACATGCCCTATGTACGTCTTGGGGTTTCATTTCTCATATTGTGGAGGTGTTTACAATGAAATGATGATGGTTGTACTAATAGTGGAAATTGTTTAGGGTTTGGGTTTTGGTTTTGGTTTGAGGTTTGGTTTGTTGGTAGTTTGATTTGTTTGTAGTCGGTTGGTGTTGGGTTCATTTGGTTGGTTTGGGTTTTTGGGAGTTTGGTTTGGTTCGTTTTGATTGGGGTTTTTTGGTTTCTTCGTTGTCCTTGTTATGGATAATTTTGTTGGTTTGGTTTGTGGTAAGTTTAGGTTGTGTTTATTCTTGTATTAATGTTGCTTTGATGATTGGTTGTTATTATTGGTAGTTTGTGATTTAATAGATATATATTTATGTTTATTGTATAGTATTTTTAATTTGGATTTTATTTAATTTGAGGCTATGTTTTCTAGTAATTTGTGGATTATTTTATTGCTTTGTTTGTTTTATATTTTATGTTTGTTTTAATCTTGTATTTGTTTATAAGTAAATAAGATATAGGTAGAAGTAGATGTTAATGTTGGATGTCATTTTTACAAGTATAATTAGTAAAGTATATGTATTAAGAAGTTAATTTATTTAGTATAGGTTCATATGTATTAGAATAATAGATATGTGTGTTCTATATTGTGTTGAGGTGAATAATTTATTAATATGGTGAGGTGATCCTTTGTAAAAAGAGTAAGAACTAGTAAAATAGTAATATAAAAAAAGATAATCAAGTAAGAGAACTACAAAGTCAATTCCAAGTTCTTTAAGTAAAAAGTAAGTAATTAAAGGTGAATAAGTAATTTATCCAAATACCAGAATAGTAAATTCTAACAAGTAATAAAAGTAAAGAAGTAGTAAATTTGCAAGTTTTACTGAAAGTATAAGTTTGTAGTTTCTTTTATCTAGTGTAAGACTTGAAAATAAAAAATGTCTGTTTTTCCTTACTATATGAGGGACGTCCACTTATATATATATATATATATGGGTAAATTTTTATAAACTTTGGGTATTGGGTATAAACCTGGGTATTTGTTGAAGCGTAGAAATGTTTTTGTGGTTACGGGGCATGCCTAAAAGTATTTTATCGCGGGTAAACTAAGTTTTAGTATAAGCAATAAAAATACATTTGATCACCGTTAATATTATCGCATCAAAATAATTACTTAACACTTTCTTGATTTAAACATTTAATTGTTTGATGCCCGTTTACATTGAATGATCTTTTTTAGCTTACGCGATTTAACTTAACGATTACGATTTAAAGCAAACGCGTACAATACTAAAAATACATAGTGGATTTATTGACGTCGTAAATGACCCAAAAACATGGGGTGTTATAGTCTCCCCCCCGTTAAATGAGCCTTGTCCTCAAGGATTAAGAAGTGACACTTGACGATGGTGCGGTCTTTGTGAAGAGGTATGGATATTTCTTTCGGAATTGGTCTTCACGTTCCCATGTGAACTCAGGACCTCTCCTGGAGTTCCATCGAACCTTGACAATTGGGACACAGATTTGCCTTAACCGTTTGACTTCTCGATCCATGATTTCTACTCGTTCCTTGACAAAATGAAGCTTGTCATTAAAGCGAAGTCCATCTACGGAATGGCTAATGGTTTGTCGGCATGGCACTTTTTGAAGTTGGATACGTAGAACGTATTGTGAACCCTGCTTAGCTCTTCATGAAGCTCAAGCTTTTAAGCAACGTCTCCAACCTTTTCTAACACCTTGAAAGGTCCAACATACCTAGGGTTTAACTTCCCCCATTTGCCAAAACATACGACCCCTTTCTAAGGCAAAACTTTAAGCATAACCCTATCCGCAACTTGGAATTCCATCAGCTTACGCTTTAAATCTGCGTAACTCTTTTGTCTATCACGGGCAGCTTGCATTCTTTGCTTGATCTGGATGATCTTCTCAGTCGTCTCTTGAACTATTTCTGGACCAGTGAGTTGAACTTATCCAACTTCGGCCCAACAAATAGGTGAATGACACTTTCGACCGTAAAGTGCTTCAAATGGTGCAGCCTTAATGCTAGCGTGATAACTATTGTTATATGAAAACTCGACTAATGGCAAATGGTTAACCCAACCCTTTCCAAAGTCGATCACGCAAGCATGCGGCATATCCTCGAGAGTTTGAATAGTCCTCTCGCTTTTCCCGTCTATTTGTGGATGGTACACAGTACTCATATCCAAGTTAGTACCCAAAGTCTTCTGGAGAGACCTCTAGAAATTCGATGCGAACCTCGGGTCGCGATCATAAATGATTGAGACAGGTATTCCTTGCCTCGTGACCACTTCCTTTAGGTACATCCTTGCAAGTTTATCCATAGGATCAGTCTCTCTCATTGGTACGAAGATTGCAGATTTAGTGAGTCGGTCAACAATTACCCAAATGGTGTCGTAGCCTTGCGATGACTTAGGAAGCTTCGTGACAAAATCCATAGCGATGTTGTCCCACTTCCATTGTGGTATATTGGGTTGTACCAATAATCTTGATGGCCTTTGGTGTTCAGCCTTGACCTTAGCACAAGTCAAACATTTTCTAATATAGGTGGCGATGTCGGCCTTCATATTGGGCCACCAATATAGCTTCTTCATATTTTGGTACATCTTGTCAGAACCCGAATGAATAGAATATTTTGACTTATGGGACTCGTGTATGATCACGGTCCTCAAATCACCATAACATGGCAACCAACTCCTGCTATTGAAGCATAGAGCTCCATCCGCACGGGGTTCTAACTTTTCCGTTCTAAGCTTTTCCAGATCCTTTGAATTTTCAATCTACATACCTCCAACATCTTCGTTCTTGAGATTCTCTGATTTCCATGCTTCAGTCTGAGCATTCAAGATTTGTTTAGGAAGATCCAAGCCAATAGTCATCACTAAAGCTCGAACTCTTAATGGTTTAATTTGTTCTTTCCTGCTCAAAGCATCAGCAACAACATTTGCCTTTCCCAGGTGATAACGAATCTCACAATCATAATCACTGAGCAACTCTAACCAACGACGTTGCCTCATGTTCAAATCTTTCTGATTTAGAATGTGTTGCAAACTCTTATGGTCAGTGAACACCATACACTTGGTTCCATACAGATAGTGTCTCCAAATCTTGAGAGCGAACACTACTGCTCCAAGTTCTAAATCGTGAGTCATATAGTTCTTCTCATGAATTTTCAATTGGCGTGATGCATAAGCTATCACTTTCTCTCTCTACATCAACATATCACCCAAACCTTTGATCGAAGCATCGTAGTATACGATAAAATCTTCGCTTCCTTATAGTAAGGCCAGAATTGGTGCACTATATATCTTCTGCTTAATCAGTTGAAATGATGTTTCTTGTTTGTCACCCTACTCAAACTTGACCTTTTTCTGAGTTAGCTTGGTCATCAATTTGGCGATCTTCGAAAACCCTTCAATGAATCTTCGATAGTACCCAGCAACACCTAAAAATTGACGAATCTCCGTTGGTGACTTAGGATATGCCCAATCTTTAATAGATTCGATCTTGGCAGGATCCACGTGAATGCCTTTACTATCAATCACGTGACCGAGAAACTGTACTTTGGGAATCTAAAATTCATACTTGGAAAATTTGGCATACAACTCCTCTTTCTTAAGCAACTGTAAGATTAGCTTATGGTGCTCTTCGTGTTCTTGCTTGTTCTTTGAATATATCAAAATATCATCAATATAGACAATTACGAATTTATCCAGATATAGTTTGCACACCCTATTCATGAGATCCATAAATACCACAGGTGCGTTTGTCAAACCAAATGGCATAACTTGAAATTCATAATTGCCTTAACGAGTTCTGAAAGCGGTCTTCGGAATGTCTTCTTCTCGGGCCCTCAGTTGGTGATAACCTGACCTTAGGTCGATCTTCGAGTAGACACTCGACCCTTGAAGCTGATCAAATAAATCATCAATTCTTGGAAGTGGATAACGGTTCTTTACCATTAGTTTATTCAATTCTTGGTAATCAATGCACATCCAGAATTATCCATCCTTCTTCTTGACAAATAGGACCAGAGCTCCCAAAGGTGAGGAACTAGGTCTTATGAAGCCTTTGTCAGAAAGCTCTTTCAGCTGCTCTAACAACTCTTTCATTTCGGATGGCGCTAATCGATAAGGCACCCGTGCTACAGGTGTAGCACCAAGTACTAAATCGATTCGAAATTCCACCCGTCGGGTCGGAGGAAGACTCGGGAAGTCTTTGGGAAAATCTCAAACAATGGGTACATCCTCAAGTCGCTTCTCCTCTGACTTGTCTTCCGCCTTCTTCATGGTAACATGTGCCAAAAGACTTGACATCCTTTTTGCAAATATTTCTGAGTTTTGGTGCACGAGATGTTCAAAGGGGTCTCGTTTCCCTGATTACTTCCATCACCGTGAACGATTAGAGTTTCATTTCCCTAGGGGATGCAAACAATCTTCTCCGCATAAACAATGATCGCTTGGTACTTCGCCAACCAATCCATACTAATTATAGCAGCAAAACTACCAAGTTCTACGGGCATTAAGTCTATGTTGAATGGGTGGTTCAGGAAATTTAATGTACAACCCCTAAGGATAGTGTTCAACCCAATTATTCTCCCGTCAGCTAGTTTAACGTCATAATAGTGATCTAAGGTAGATGGCGTGATATCAATTTAGGAGCTAAATGCAGTAGACACAAAGCTTCTATCGGCACCAGTATCAAATAAGATAGAAGCATAGCGGTTGTTTAGAAGGAACGTACCCATAACGACGTTTGAGTCTGGGTTTGTCCCTGCACGGCCTACTGCATACACCTTCGCTGGAGCATTGCCATTTCCACCTTAATTACCATGATTGTTGTTGTTCTTCAGCTTTGGACACTCCCTCTTGAAATGCCATTGAGCTCCACATTCAAAACAAGTAGGTCTCTGGCCCGACCCAGTGCCTCTCTGATTGTTAGCATTGTTGGCATTTGTAGTGCTCCTACAGTCACAGGCCAGATGGCTGCCTTTATTGCACTTGTGGCATCTGGGAGCACATGGACCATCGTGGTGATAGTTGCATTTTGAGCATAGGGGTCTAGATCCCCCGTATGACTTTTTCTCACCAGATCCTGCAGTGTAAGCCCTGCCAGTGTTCTACCTCTTGTTTTGTTGTTGCTGTTGGTTCTGAGTGTTACTTTTACTCTCTGTCAGGCATTTAGTAAAAGTACAGATTTTCTTATCCATTAGCTCGGTTGCGATTTCAACTGCGTCTTGCATTGTCTTTGGTTTAGACGCTACTACACTCCCATGAATCATGTCGGGAAGACCACCAACATATTTCTTAATTTTATCAGATTCTTTGGGAAACAAAGCCAATTCCCGAAAGCGCTGGGTATAACTTGTTAAGTCAGTACCCTTTACCTTCAGATCCTAAATCTCCATTTCCAGTTTCTTGATTTCATTTCAAGGACAGTATTTGTCAGTCATCATTTTCATGAGTGTTTTCCAAGGTATACCGTAAGCGGCATCATGACCAACTGTCTTGACATGAGTATTCCACCATGTTAAAGCAACTGAATGGAGAATGCAAGTAGCAAACTTGACTTGATTCTTAACTGTACAGTTACTAATATGGAAAATAGACTCCATTCTTTCAAACCATTGGGATAGACCGGCAACTCCTTCCATGCCTTTGAAGTTTAATGGTTAACATTTTAGAAAGTCAGTGTAAGTACATTCACGAGCAACTCGTTCTGTCCTTCTAACACCCGTTCCTGAATTATGGCTGTCATCACCATTCGTACTTCTGTTAGCATCACGTGCTACCAAAGCGGTAGTAACGCATTGGTCAATCATTGCCTGAAGCTGGGCATTAGTAACAGATGTGGTGTTGGTTGTTTATAGGGCTATGTTTGACCTCGTGGTTCGTTTTGGTGCCATTTTCATTAATCATAAGAAAATATAATACCCGTTAGATTTCATAAAATCATAACCATGACATGACATATACATAATGAATAAAGTGAGATCACATCACACAGTGAAATACACATCTGAATTGAAATTAACAATGGTTTAACTAAATCGACATTCATTCATAATAAATTCGATCATAGACATGACATAATACTACCATTCCATATATAACATCTGAAAAACATACATGATTGGTTCTGATACAAAATGATCACATTGATTAGGTTACAAAAGAAACATAAACAACCTAAAGCCTTACTAGCCGGGATTTAACCCGTAATACATAGTAGGCTAATACAATATAGCTACAACATAACCAAATCTATGAACTGCGTGCATCTGGCTGTGTCGGACCTTTAGCGGGTCCCTGCTGTCTCTGAAACTCTGTCATTTGGGTCTATAATCTCTTTAGCAGTTTTAGTGCCTCAATGAACTATGCCTGTCTCTTGCGGTCCGCTGCCAGTGTCTCTGTAATCGCCGCCTGTCTCCTGTGATCCGCTGCCTGTAACTTTGTAATCACTAACTGCTGGGCTAACACTGTGGAGTACGCAGTGACATAACCTCTGTACGTTCAAGATCGCTAGCGTCCATGGTTCATCCCCAAGCCTCTCGAGACATCCTAGTCTCTCTCTCCATCAGTAGAGCTGTACGAGCATGTGCATGCCTATCCATATACAGCATGTTGAGCCGACCAGCCATCAGCTGTTGTTCAGTCTGCTCATCATCCAACCTCACATAGATCTCGTCTGTGTCTTGCCTAACCCTAGTGGCAAACTCTATCATCCGTTGACCCAACTTTATGTCATCAGTCGCTGGTGCCCCTGGCATGTCTACCAGCATTTCATCCTAAGTGTCGGTCATCCCATAACCGACATCTCTCTCTGGATCATGCCTAATCTCCCTATCCATGGTGGCAACAAAACCATAGTCTGCCCTAAAACCTTTAGTAGGTCTAGCGGCAGCAGCAGACGAGCTCTCTCCGACCTCGTACCTAGGACCAAGAGCAATACATAACCTCTTTTAAGGTGGTAAACAAACCTCGGGCCTGTCTGCTCCATGGTCAGCAGAGGGTAGCATCAAAGATGGTGATGATGTAGGTGATGGTATAGGTAGGAGTGGTGGTGTCCCTGATGGTGGTGTACTCAATGGTAGTAGATGGGAAGTAGATGGTGATCGACTCTCATCCGGATCATAGCGGCTCTATATCCCAAAGGATAAGTAGGACTAGCAGGTAGTGGTGGAGGTGATACAGGTAAAGGTGGTGATACTTCTAGTGGTGATAGTATCAGGGGTAATGGTGGAGAAGGTATCTAGGGAAGTGGTGATGACCATGGGGAAAGTGGTGATGGTAGTGGAGTAGGTATAGCAAGAAGTCTGGCAACCTCTGTATCTAAAGGAAGTGATACGGGTATCTGAGCTTGGATAGATATCCTAGCCATGTGGTGGTGGTGTGGCTGCAGACTCGTCTATCTCAAACTACTCAGTCTCCTCAGCAAATGGGACATGATCAACAGCTGTAGAGTCGGCAGGAGCTAGGTCCTCCTCCTCCTCCTCATCGTCCTCGTCCTCCTCCTCATCACCAGCCTCATCTCTGAAGGGCTCCTCCTCCTCATCATCATCATCATCATCTCTATCGGTGGGATAATTAGCTAGATCCTCCTCAGGATCCTCATCATCATCCTCCTCTAGATCCTCCTCGAGATTAGATTCAGGAACATATCCTGGTGAATCAGCAGTGG
>BQNB010122604.1:3589-20253 GCA_026074375.1 Tanacetum coccineum
TATTTCAATCATTTTCTACTTGTTTTCGGGTCTCGGGCAAAACTAAAAAGTTGTCCGAAATGTCGTTTTACATCAAATTACTTTTGAGTCTGGGTCGTGAAAACGTGATTTAGCGAGTCGTTTTTGATAAGTCAACTTAGAAATAACATATATCTTTTTCGTTTTCAAGTCGAATAAGTTAAAAATAACTTTGCACATGAGAGATATGTAATAATAAATATGATTTGTTATTTAAATATGTTCTGAAAAATTACCGGTTACGCGGTAATCGTTTTTAGGTGACAATAAATGATCAAAAGTCGAAAAGTCAAGTCGGACCCAAAAAGTCAAAGGGTAAAATAGTCATTTAAAATTCCAAAAATTCCCGGTTGTTACAATCCCAAAGCCTCTCATCTTGAAGCAGTAAAAAGGATTTTTAGATATATTAAGGGAATCACACACTTAGGTTTATGGTATCCCAAAGGAACGGGTGTAGAAACCATTGTTTATGCCGACTCCGATCATGCGGGAGACTATGTCGATCGCAAAAGCACAAGCGGTGTGTGCAGATCCATGAGATGTTGCTTCACATTGTGGTTCTCCAAGAAACAAACCGCCTTAGCCATTTCTACCACCGAAGCAAATTACGTCTCCGTCGAAAAAGCTTGCCAACAAGCTTTGTAGATGAAACAAGCTCTAGTTGACTATGACATTAAATTAGATGACATGCTCATCCTTTGTAACAATAAAGGTGCCATCGACCTTAGTAAAAACCCTGTTCTACATTCCCATACCAAACATATAGAAATCCGACATCACTTCCTTCGTGACAATGTCCAAAAGGGAAGCATCTCAATTGAGAAGGTCTCCCCTGAGGACAACATTGCCGATATCTAAACCAAACCTCTCAAAGAGAACCTTTCAACCTTCTTACACTAGGTTTTGGTCTCATGGAACCAAACGCCTAATTAACACCAAGGTACCGATTCTTCCTGTTCTCTCTTAGTCTTGGATTCTATTTCTTGCATCCAAGATCAAAACTTTCGATATTTTTTCAAACATCCTACTATATGTACTTATATACTATATGTATTTGCATCATACGGTTTTGTTTCATTTACCTCCAAAAATCTCGAAAGCATTCTCTCTAAAATCATTCTCATGAACTAGGACACTCGTAATTTTTTTTAAGTTTTTTTGCATTGATTTATTCAAAGTAAAAATGTTTTGATCATGTATCATATGACTTTTTAATGCTAAACAGAATGAATAATTAATATGCATTTTTGAGCACATTCAATCGTAGCAACATCAAACCAAGGTGTTAGGATTGATAAAAGTGACGATCTTATTGAGATAAAAGTCTTGTAATAAATGAAAAATAATATTGTGTAATAGGGTAAGTGAAAGGCTTGTGACTAAAATAAAGTCACAAGACTCGGCTAAATAGAAAAAGTCTAAAAGACAAAGGGGCTAAATGGTAAAAGTCTAAAAGACAAGGGCTTTATGCTCATTATTGTAAAAGGGTATAAATACTTCTCCACCACCTAATTTGTGAAGAGTGTCTCTATGTGTTTCTTAATCTCATTCTAATCATTTTCTCTAATCCTCCTCCTCCCTTTTTCTCTCTCTACTTTCTCTCTCTAGACTAAATACTTTATTGCTTATTGATCCTGAATTTCAGACCTAACAAGTGGTATCAAGAGCCGAGGAGTGATATTGTGTGTTTTTCGTGTCTTTTTGCTGAATTTGAGCTTATTGCTAATTTCGGGTGTGTTTTATGCAACCGAGATTGATTGCTTACGGTTTTATCGTAAGAATCTTAGCAAAATTAGTATCGAATTTGCTTAATTGTGCTAATTTTTGATATTCAACAGCTTTTTAATTTCAAATTCAGTAAAATTTGTTACATCTGGTCAAACTCGGTAGTCAACTGGTCAAATTCGGAAGTTTGACTGGTCAAATTCAGTAAAGTTTGTTTCAACTGGTCAAAGTTTGTTACACTTGGTCAAAGTTTGTTACATCTGGTCAATGTTTGTTACATCTGGTCAAACTCGGAAGTCAAATTCGTTGTTGATTTTTTTTTTGATAAATCAATCTCGACAATCTCGGAAGTCAAACTCGGAAGTCAAATTCGAAAGTCAAATTCAGTAATTTTTTGGTCAATAGTCAAACTCGGAAGTCAAACTCGGAAGTCAAATTTAGTAATTTTTTGGTCAATAGTCAAACTCGAAAGACAAACTCGGAAGTCAAATTCGGAAGTCAAATTCAGTAAAAAAAAATTTGGTCAATAGTCAAACTCGGAAGTCAAATTCAGTAATTTTTGGTCAATGGTCAAACTCGGTTTTCACTTAATAAGTTTTTGAAAACGCGTTTTAGGACTAAATCTCATTCAGATCTGAGTTTATTTCTGAATTTGAAATTTAAAAAAAAATATAATCAATTGAAATTGATTAATTACGGTTTTATCGTAATCTTGGTTCCTTTTCAATTGATTCTTCTGAGAAACTGTGATATTTGTGAACGATTTGATTTGTGTGGAATTGATAGTTTGTGTGGATCTGAAAGTTTGTGCGTGATTTGGTTTAAGTGATAATTTGGATTGAATTAATTGGGTTTGTGTTAAAAATTACTTGAGATCATCGTGATAAATAGAGAAAATGAGATCAAACGAGGAAATAGTTCAATTACTTCAAATGACACAAACGATTTTCAAACAAACACAACGTGACAAACAGGAAATATATCTTAATGATATTATTCAGTTACAAGATAAAATCAAAGATCTTGAAAACGTTGTTTGTAAAATAGGCAGATCAACTGACACACTTCGGTTGTTTACAAATGAACAAAAAGCTTTTCGGGATAACTTACGTAAGTCGGGTGTGGGATATAACGGTTCTTGTGTTCTTTCACAAGCTTATGCTAAAATTCCTAAGTTGTATCGTGCTTCTGAACTTTGTGATAAAAATGAACAACTGCATGTGTTTGATTCTGAGGAAACTCCAGAGGATGCTGAAAAGAGTAAATTAAAAATGAATGAGTTTCAAAAAGATGAAAAAGTTCAAGAGTTAAAGATTCAACCAATCGACTAGGAAAAGTTGAACAAACTTTATAAAGACTTTGTTCCTCAAAAAGAGCTTTCTGCTGAGCAAACATATTTTTCATCTTCTTCTATTCCCTGTGTTAAAGATTCTGTTAAGATTCTGGAAACCACAAGTATGCCGAGTGAGTCACCTTTGATCAAAGAGTTATACAATATAAAAGTTAGTTTTGAAAAGCTATCTCTGTTAATAAAATAGAACAGTAAAAGGGCAAGCATTTTTTACATATCACCGGCAGAGATTGAACGTATTGAGTTTTGTCAAAAACAAGTTAAACCAATTCTTAATGAATTACAAGTTTACCTTGATGCTTTTCAGGATCTATTTCACAGAGATATAAAAGAAATGAAAGATGCGTTTGAGCAAAATGATGTCTATCTTGATGAAATTGAGAATCAAAATGATTTGTTGAAAGATCAAGTCTTGGAAGCATCCTTAACTGTAGATATCAAGAATCTTTTCATAACTTCTTGTATGGAAATAAGGAATAAGGATTTACATGATGAAATTGAAAGAATTTCAAAAGAGTCAAACGATGTTCATTTTGAAGTCACTTAGGGAAATGTTCAAAAACGAATTGTGAATTGGAAAAAGATTTGTCAAAATCTGAGGCAAAGGGTATTGCTTTTGAAATCGCACTTCAACACAAGGTTGAGAAATAATTCTTTGGAAAAACAGTGCAATAAAGGAAAATGATAATTTAATGGCTATCATTACAACTCGAAAATGCTTCATTTGAAACAGACTTATAAAGATTTGTTTGAGTCGTTTTCAAAGGTCAAAAGTTTGAGGATAAAACAATATGATGAAGCCAAAGTTAAGGACGATTTTGATGAGATTGAAACGAGAAACATTGAGTTGGAATATCGTGTGGCGTCATTAATTAAGGAGAATGAACACTTGAAGTTGACTTACAAAAACTTGTTTGATTCAATCAAAAAGTCGCGGGTCCAACAAAACTTCAATGTATCACAAGGACGATTATGCAGAGAAAGAAAATCTGAAGTCTCAATTGTTTGAATTTGCTGAAATAAGTTCAAAACATTCTTGAAAAAATTGAAATATTTTCAAAAGAAGAGTTAGATATTTTGAACTTAACATGGAATCGGGGGAGAATGTTTGTGATAATGCCAAATGTGAGTTTCTAACAAAGTTTGTCGAGCTTGAAAAGGTTTTAACTCAACAAACAAAAGATTTTAATGACGTCAAGCTTGAATTGTCGAACAGAACAGCTAAATTTGAGGCGTATTTTGAAAAACTTGAAAAACGAAGATGTTCTTGTAACGACAATTGGCTCGTAAGGTTGATGATTCTAAAGCTGAAAAGGATCAATTTTTGAAAGAAATTAATCATTTGAGAACTCAATTGGAAAATCTGAAAGGAAAGTCTGTGCAAACTAAGTTTGATAAACATTCAATTTTGGGAAAACCACCAGCTGATAAATTGTTGATAAACTCTCAAATTTCAAAATCATGGTTTACTCCCAAAGTTGATGTGCAAAAGAGTTTGTCAAAACCAGTCACTACACAGTCTTTGCCTAAAAATGAAAAAGATCAACTTTTAAAACGAATTGCATATTTGGAATCAAAATTGGCATCTCAAGATATTCGTTCTTGTCAAAAAGAATATCATGAGTTGAGGACTTCATATAATGCTTTAAAAGTGAAGTTTGATTCTCTTAATCGGTAAAAATGGAACATCAATGTTTCAAAATCTTCAAAACCTAAAGAAATTGTTTCGGAAAAGGTTCACACGGGTGAATCTTCAAAACCGTTTTCACGAAGGGTTTCTCAGTTTACAACCTATCCTTTACAAAAAGATAGGAAATTTTCTAAGAAATCTCAAAGTTTTGAAACTTTTTCTCCTCATAAGGGTTTTAAGACAAGAGCTTCAAATGAAAATAATCAATCTTTTAAAACATCACACTCGTGTTTTACACCGGTAAAACAAGTGTGGAGCCCAATTAAGGAATCTCAAACTTTTGAAGCATCTTCTTCTCAAAAGAGTTTTAAGACAAGTATTTTCAAAGGAAAGAATCACGTTTTTGTTACTCCACACTCTCGTTTTACACCGGTAAAACAAGTGTGGAGGCCAAAGCAAAGTCCTTCAAAATCCTTCAAATATTCCAAATCAGAAATGCTTTCGATGCAAAATAAGAATGACTTTGCTTCAACCATCAACAAGAAAAGAAGAGTTTCAAACGAAACAAATTTTCAGGATGTTTCATCAAATGACATTAACAAATGGAAATCTTCTTCGTCAACAAGATTTAAAACTCCATTTGAAACACCGAGTTTCAAAAATCAATGGAATATCAAGAGGAATTTTAAATCTCCGTTGATTCCACGAGAGTTGTTTTCAAATGAAACACCGGTTTCAAGCCCTCGTTGGAACTCAACATCTTTACATCGACTTGACACAACTTTCAATTGGTTTTCAAAATTTGGTAAACCCGTTAGCACCGTGCTTAAATGGGTTCCAAAAGTTGTTGTCTAAATTCGATGTCAATGGTTTGTAATCATATATCAGATTGCAACCCGTGCTTTAAATAAAAGGAAAATGTACGTTTCAGTGCATTTATCCTTAACAACGAAAAGAGAAATCTTTTCGGTCTTGAGCTATTCAAATAAAACATTCAAAGTTTTGTAGCTCAAGTCAATGGTTTGTAATCAAATGTCAGATTGCAACCCGGTCTTCAAATAAAAGGGAAGTGTACGTTTCAGTGCGCTTTACCTTAAAAAGAAGAGAAATCTTCTTGTTTTGAGCAAAATTTATTCATCTTTTTTTTTAAAAAGATTTTCAAAAATGTTTCAAAAGTTTGCTCACCAAAATGGCTTGTTATTAAATTTCAGATAACAACCCGGTTTTCAAAAAAAAAAGTGTACGTTTCAGTGCGCTTTATCTTTAAAAGAAGAGAAATCTTCTTTGTACCAAGCAATTTTTTATCAACATCTTTTCAAAAAAGTGTGCTCGGGACATACGACTTCTAAGTATATGTCAGCTTAGGACTCATTCTTCAAATAAAGGAAAGTGTACATTTTTGTACATTTATCCTCACAACGGGAAGTTTACAACTTCTTGGACTTGAGCTATTTCATTTAAGATATTCAAAATCTTGAGCTCAAGTAAAATGGTATACAAAAGTTTGAACACAAATTTTCAAGAGTTACTCAAAAAGATTTATCAAAATCTTTCAAAGTGTGTGTTCAACACTCCCTTCCTCGTTCACTCATTTGATATTTTTTGAGGGGGAGTATAAAGAAAAATGTTTTGAACAAATGAATAATAATCGATTTAAAAGTAGTTGTTGTCAAGTTTGTTTATATCGATAAGCGTGCAAATGGTGAAGATTGTGTCCGGTTACGACCGTTTCCTGAAGTATGTGAAAACCGTTGTTAGCGACTTAGTGACCATCCGTTTTAGATATATACTCTCTTGACACAACTAGTTTTTCAATCTTGTTTAAAATATTAAAAAAGGTTCTAAATCATAATCATGCTATATCCGTTTTCTCCCATGTGTTTTCAAATTCTCATATAGCTATTTTAATCCATTGATATCAAAAATATCATATGGTATGCTATTTTTGAGGGGGAGAAAATTGGATTAAAATGTGATCAAGAAAGATAAATGCTTAAGTGTGTTGAATATCAAAGTGATCTAAAAGACTCAAAGTGCAATCAACTCTTTCCTCCATGTGCAAAATAATTTTGAATATCAATGCACATGTGTAGGGGGAGTATTTCTCAAAAAGTGAAACTTTCAAAGTGTTAAATGTTTTGATTTATATCAAACACTTTGATTGATTTTCAAATGGTTTTATGGTTTCGATCTTAAATACCCATCAACCAACTACCTCACAATGATCAAAGAAGATATAAGGTGGTAAGGTTAGGTATTATCCCATGATCCAACCAGAACCGGAGGGATCTACCCAGGGACATTCCATAGATAGAATATAGGTCCTTAGGTATGATGGAGTAGAATGTGAATGGGAATAATGTTAACTAAGGCATGAGTTATCATCGGAACAATCACAACAAGATGATAATGAGGACGCGTTAGTTTAACATTGAAGGGGTTGAAGAATGAAAAAGAAATGTATGGATAAAGGGTGAAAAGAAAGAAGCCCTCCACAAACTTTAGGCAGAAACCGGGTCAATACATAATCTATCGAATATCACAAAGATGATATTTGGTATTGAAGAAAGACATCATGGACCCAGTGATGCAATGCACAACCCTTCCCAGCCACTCAAGATTCTCTCAAAAGAATTCTTGTTTCATTGTCACGGAGATTAAATGCATAATCTATTGACATCTCACTCCGAGATTGTTGATATTGAAAAGGTGGCAGTCTGCTCCAGCCTCCGATCACTAAAACCAAAAAGCACTTATTGAGTCTAGAGCCAAAAGAGATCAAATCATAAATCTCACATAGGACACAAAAGTACATTTGTATTAAACATCAAAGATACAAAAAGGTACAAGAGTCGCTTATATGTCTATGTGACATTGCATGTCTTTGTGACATTGCGCGGAACATTCAATAGTGATACTTAAGTAAAGTATTCACAATGATGAATGGAAATCCTACCAGTGCTAACATCAAGCCAACGCTGAACGTAGGTCACTAATTTGAAAATGATTGTTTAATGATTCAATTAGTGTTAACTAGTAATCTAAGTGATCTAGTAGTTATCGTGTTTTTTCGGAATTTGTTTTCGAAAAAAACACAAACAACATTTCCTTGATTTATTCAAGTGAAGTGTTGGATTACCAAGGTTACTTATGATGTCACAATATTGATAAGGGGAGATTGTTGGAATTGAAGTTAGAAATTGTCTCTCATGCTTAGATTGTACCCCTCACATGACTTCACTATCGAATATTCAGGTGCAACAAGGTTATGATTATGTTTGATGATCATCAAATGCAATCAGGGGGAAGAGAAGTGTTATAGCTGAATATTTTGATAGAGTGCAACAATTAGGGGAAAAAATGTAAAGTATGTGCATTCGAATGGTTGTTTATTTAGGGGGAAGCAATTGGGGGGAAGAACATCAACAACATCTCTACCTTTTAGAAACAAGAACACCGTCGTAATTCATACCTTCGTATCTCATACATAAAGTTCAAAGATATACTTCTGCAACTCTGATAAATCAAAGAACTTCATTAAATCATCAAGTTATCGATCAAGACAAAAGGTTCTACATGAGGAAGATTGTAAGCTGTAAAGAAAGTATGAGTATGTTGGTTCTTTAAAAGACAAATCAAGATGGATTCGCGGTAAAGAATGATGACATTAAAAGATCTCAAAGGCAAAGGAAAAAGAAAATGAAAAGATAAAGATCAAGATCACAAGAGCATGATTGGAACAAGACCACTATTACACAACAAGACTCAAGACAAACAAGTGTTAAAGTTCAAAGATCAAAGTCACAAGAGAGATCGCAATGAAAGTTCAAAGATCAAAGTCACAAGAGAGATGATCATCCTTTAGGGGGAGATTGTTACGAATCAAATCATTTATAAATCAAATCATTTATAAATCTATATTTGTTGGCAATGGCCAACCTATACCTGTGACTAACATGGCCATAGCCTTTTGCACACTCCTCATAAACCTCTTCACCTTCATCATATACTTGTAACACCTAATATCATTAAAATTTTAATTTCTGTCCACCAGTTTACCCGTGATAATGATGTGACTGTTGAATTTGATGCGTATGGTTTTTATGTGAAGGATTACCAGACCCACAAACTACCTGTATGAGGGTATTACTCTTAGCTTTTGATGGTAGGGATTGGGGGGGAGGCTGTAATAGTTGGACGCGCTTGTGACAGTAGCTAGAGATCTCTATCAAGTCACCCAACAACCATCATCTACCATTTCATTTGCTTTGCTTACTTTGAGTCCTACTACGTGGGACAGGCGTCTTGGGCATCCTGGTGAAGATGTGCTTCATCGCTTAGAGTCTAGTCATTTTATTTCATGTAATAAATCAAAGTTGTCCGCTTTGTGTCATGCTTGTCAGTTAGGTAAACATACCAAGCTTCCATTTTATAGTTCTGAGTCAAATGTTGCATTTGTGTTTGAAATTATTCACTCAGATATGTGGACATCGCCTATTCTGAGTGAAAGTAGAATTAAATACTATGCTATCTTTTTGGATCACTTCTCGCATTATGTTTGGGTATAACGTTTGTTTAAAAAGTCTGATTTATTTGATACCTTCATTGCATTTTGTTCTTTTGTTGAAGCAATGGAAGGTTGGGTGTGTACTACAAGTGGTGTTGGGGTGGTGGGGCCATTCGTTGTTTTTTTTGTTCTTTTGTGATCAACAATTTAAGATCGATATCAAAGCATTGTAGTGTGACCATGGGGGGGGAGTATGATAATAGGTATCACTGTTCAAAAACTAAAGGGAGACGTGGGATAGGGGTGCCCACATTTCACACCTCTTTCTGGCCAACATGGCCATAAGGTTTGTTTCGATGGCCGAAAGAAGTCCCAATAGAATGGTAAATCCAAACGTATGTTACGGACCCTTAAAAATATCACCCGTACATTGCTTTTTCAAGCACACATACCTCCTACATATTGGGTTGAAGCTCTTAACATCTTATCTTTCAAATCTTCTTCCCTCTACCGTCATAAATAATGAAATACCTTTTACTAAACTTTATAATAAATCACCCACCTATGATCATTTGCGTGTATTTGGGTGCCTTTGCCATCCACATATATATTTTGATCATAAGCTCCAACCTCGTTCAACCGCATGTGTTTTCCTTAGATATCCCGCCTTGCATCGCGGTTATAGATGCCTACACTTGTCGGCAAATAAAATTATTATTTCCTGACATGTTATATTTGACGAGGAGGCATTCCCATTCGGGTCCATGACACCAAACACCCCTCCAAATTATGATTTTTTGTTTTTCAATCTTATACCAAAATCTCCCACCATTCCTGCCATTCCTAGCCCACTGCCTGCCCTATCTCTTCACCCCACTCGGTCCATACTCCAACCCACCAACCAGCCCAGTTCACATCTATGCCTCCACCAATACACCATGATACTAACATTCCCATCCCATTACCAAATTCGCAGCCCATAAAGACAGGACCCACTTCGCCTATTATACCCAGTCCGTCTACGCCTCATGTCCAAGACCCACAAACCTCAATGAATACCTCCCAATTCTATCTACAACAAACCACCATCACAATGGTCTCACAAGCTATACCTAAAACTAAACTACTAACTGGCCAGCTGGGATTTCAAAACCTCTTGAACGTATGAATTGTCATGTCACTGACACTATCACTGCATCCTCTCGCAGTTCTGTAAAGAAACCTAAACTGACTCCTTTAGACGGTCTAAAAACTAAATCTACTTCATTCCCAACATTCTGCTCGCTATCCAACCGAGAAGGACGAAAATAAGGATCAATCAAGCGATCCAAATATAAACGGCATCAAGACTCATACGCCTCTCTTACCACTAGACTCCACCAGCCTGAGCTCTCTAACAACTTAATACTCTAATACTATACTGAATACTCTATCACAGACCTCATGTATCAAACACTTACATGCCTTTAAGTGCATCGCCAATTGGAAAAAGGTTTGTGGTTATAATATAGTATCTTGTGATTTCTAACGGAACGTGGGCTCTTGTGCCACGTCCAGCTAATGTGAATGTTGTTCGTTTTATGTGGCTTTTCAGGCATAAGTTTAATGCATATGGTTCATTAAGCAGGTACAAAGCTCGGTTAGTTGCAAATGGTCGAAGTCAACAGCAGGGGATTGATTGTGATGAGAATTTTAGTCCGGTGGTTAAACCATCTACGATTCGTACTGTCTTGAGTCTTGCAGTATTACGAGATTGGCCTATTCACCAGCTTGACGTGAAGAATGCCTTTCTTCATGGTCACTTATCAGAGACAATATATATGCATCAGCCACCCCGGTTTGTTGATTCTAGTCACATTGCATTACCTTGGATGTGTATAATACTCAACATACGATAGACTCACAACACTACATACCATCCTTTTACTGTACTCACAACCTATAAAACGCAAAACTGATGGACTTTGACTATTCACTATAAACGACTACTTAAACAACTCTCATTTAACACAACCCCGGACGAATGAATGATTGGTAAACGCTAAACCTCATACACAAGCACGAAAGCGCCATTTTTAGACGTTTAATCATAATCCACATACAACTACTTACTTAAAGTATTTCAATGACTAGTCACGAACAACAAACACTACTACACATATTCCTATATCCTTTGAGGGACCTGCAAACCTCCTACAATCCCATCCACCGTCATACTAAGTTACACAGAAACCTGGTCTCAGCAGTTCAATACTCATATCTCTAGTCCCCGTGCTTATGTTATTCAATTTTGCAGCGATCGCTAATGGGGGGCCCCCCCCCCCCCCCTTAAGTAAGCCCATCATGCATGGTTTCAGCGCTTTGCTAGCTTTGTTACACGTATCGGTTTTCAGCACAGCAAAACTGATTCGTCCTTATTTGTTTTTCATCGCGGTTCTGATATTGCTTATCTCTTATTATATGTGGATGACATTATTCTCACTGCTTCGTCTGTAGCTCTTTTACAACGTATTATTGCATTACTTCACAGTGAGTTTGCTATGACTGATCTTGGCTCTCTCCTCAAATATTCTTGGTATTCGGCGCCGGTAGATCGACTTCTGGCTGTTTTGTCTCAGTCAAAATTGCAGAGGAAATTCTTGACGAGCTCAATATGCCAGGATTTAACCCATGTCAGACTCCTTGATAAACTGAGACATAGAGCTTGGTTCTGACGTGACCCTTGTCAGTGACTCCCAACTTTATATCGGCAGTCTAGCTGGTGCTCGCATTTACCTCGTCCAGATTTATCTTATGTTTGTTCATCAGTTGTCTTTACATGCAAGACCCTGCGGGACCGACACTTTACACTGCTTTGAAGCGCTATCTTGCCTATAGTTCGTAGGTACCATCAGTATGAGGACTTCGACCTTCATGGAATTTAAGAGAGCTGGCGGATGGGTTGGTGGGTTGATGGGACTACTACTACTTTGGGGAGGATGGGGGGGGTTGCTTCATCTACTTGCTCTATTACTGCCTAATCCAGATTCAGATTGGGTTGGTCTTTTACATACTTATTACTTCTTTACTAATACTAACTTACTATTCACTAATCTAGTTGATTCCCTGTTACCTTTAACCCGTAAGATCCACTTCAGGGTATTGTGTATTCCTCGGTGATAATCTCTTATCCTGGTCTGCCAAGTGGCAGCATACATTGTCTTGCTCCAGTGCCGAGGCAAAATATTGTGGTTTTGCGAATGTTGTTGCTGCAACAGCGTGGCTTTGAAATTTGTAACTTGAGCTGCATGCTCCTTTATCTACTACTATCATTGTCTACTGTGATAATGTAAGTGATGTGTATCTGTCTACCAATCCCAGCGTACTAAACACGTCGAGATTGATATTCATTTTGTCTGAGATTATGTTGCTTCCGATCAGGTTCGTGTGCTTCATGTCCTGTCTTGGTTTTATTATGCAGATATCTTCACTAAAGGTCTTCCAAGTGCATTGTTTCTTGAGTTTCGCTCCAGTTTGAACGTTCAAAGACTTCCCGCTCAAACTACGGGGGAGTATTAACGTGTTATATTTGGCCATTGGTTTGGGTCAAAAGGCGTATATATGTTCTTCAAGTCAGGAGACAAAGAGGGGCCATGGGTGATGGTGGATCTCGCTTAATGGAAGACAAACATATATAATTGAGGTTGCTTTTTGACTGTATTGCGAGACAGATTTCATGCAAGAGGTGGTTTATATAATGTATTGGCTCACACTTTGCAGGCAAGCGACTTTTGAGGAAATAACCAAAATAATAAATAGTAGGGACGCTATTGCCTCTTGAATCATAAGAGCATTGCATTGATTCTGCCGAGACACCAAACACACTCACACTGGCACTCGGAACACGACACGGTATCTTGACTTCAAACTCAACAGGCCGACCCAAAAAACCATGAAACCTATCAAAAGTAACATGAGTCAAATGTTGCACATTAGTAGGCCAAGCAATTTCCATCTGACACAACCCAGCTCCTCTTGCATCCTCTCGGTTCTCATTCTCAACGCGGCACGCCACCATTGACTTCCTTAAAGCCGCTATAAGTAGCGCGACTAATGATATTTGGTTCTGTTCTTCTTCGTTAACAGAACCACCAGAACCGGCATCAGCAACACCAGTTCCGCCAACTTTTGATGTGGCGGTACTGGTGTTGCTGCTGCAGCCAGTTCCGCGTGTTAGCATTACCATACCTGTCATGTTTTAAGGTAATGAAAAGGGTTTGGTTTTGGGAGAGGGGGTTGTTTTGTATTGAAATGGGTAATGAAAAGGTTACCAACCCACCCATTACTCTCTTAAAATGTTACCAACCCACCCATTTTGCCCACATTACTTGTCACTGGAACCCATAGATCATGATATCACTAATACTAAAATACCTGAACATGCCAACCCTCGGGGTCCTTTTCACTACTGTAACGAGCATCAGTGATTCCTAGAATGTCAGGAATTCTATCTACTTTAAGCAATACATCATCAGAAAATCTGTTCATTTTTGAAAGGCCACGAGGCTTAGAAGCCCTTAACCACCTCTCCTCAAAGTTCTGAAGTACATCATATGCTGCTGGGCCTTCAATTCGACAGTGCAAATCATGCCACGGTTCTCTTGGACAGCCAACAGTAGACCCCTGGTCAACAACATACGAAGACTGTGACCCAGTTTTTTATTGATGTAACAAAGGAGGATTCGGTGACATGTCAAACCGGTTAACTTTTTGTACGGATCAGGTTGAAATAACTAGGAACACATTTTATCCAATATAACAGAATTATATGTAAATAGTTAATGAAAACTATATTATTTTACGAAATCTAGTTTTTTTAAATGAAAGGTTCATTCGACCAGTTTCTTGTTATTCTGTATTTACCCGATGATCATGTTAGATACAGCATAACCGAATCGACCCATTCGTTAGTAAATGGGTTGCAATTGTTACTTTATCTTTGAGCTTTAATCTTATAAAATACTCATCTTAATTTAATGTATAATACGGCATCAGAAATGTGGGGCATATAGGATAAAGAACATCAGCAACAGAATAGTACTAGAATGTTTACCGTATAGTTAGGATTGTGATAATCATCTTTGTGTAGCATATGTAATGTGCTATAAAGAGAATGTTCAGGAGTATCATATCGTCCCCTGCATAGATCAAGACCCCCAACAAATGCCGTTATCCTTCTTTTGATACCAGCATCAGCGTCCACTATAACGGAATTCTGATGATGTGTATAGATTGTTTCATTGTCCTGCAAGTTAAAACCAAATTCGGCCACCCACCAAATATTCACAACTCGAAAGACATCCCAATTATTTTCGCTAAATTGTAAATGAAGGCAAACATTGTAATCTAACCTTCTTGGTCCAGCTATGGCAGAACGAGGACAAAGTAATTCTTGAACTTTAGAATATTTGAAAAAGACCCGAGTTTCTTCATCATGAGTTTGCATCACCCCTTCCTACAAGTTGCAAAAAAGTCTGTTACTTCGAAACATCTAAATAATTGTTCTTTTTATATGTAATCGCACATTTATTGTACTTAGTCTTGTATCCTAAAATGCTCTTGGAAGTAGGATCATCCCATACAAGAAGCAACACTCTTACACCTTCCTCTGATTTACTTTTAAGAAGCTCTCCCAAAATACTATCTCTTGCCTTTGCTCCGTAACGAACAAGCTGGACTTTATGGTTAATAGACCACCCTGCAATATAAATCAAATGACGAGCCTGTCTGATCGCATCACAAATATCACGCCAGCAATTTTTTTTGTTCATATTTTAGACCTCGATCAAGCTTAAAACTCGGAACACTACCATCAACATGGGCATCTTGATAAAGGGTACCTTTTCCACCTCTCCTAAGTGGGAAATATGTCCCGGGAACACCTATAAGTTCTAGATCAGACCCCACTCCGTCAAGATAAATAGCCATTTTCTCCACTGGTGTATACTGAATAGATAGAGTTAATATCGCTCCTAATTTACATGGATGTCCAGAAGCATTCAGAATCGGGAAAGTACCCTCAATAACCGAATCAGTAACCAATATTCCAGCTGGAATCCCAACTGCACCTATAAGTTTAGAACCAATCACGTCGTTATCTTTAACCACAAAAAGCACTTCAGATGTGTAGTGAGATACATGAACATAGAACCGCTACATCCACACAGGATTTTCACTATTAACAACATAAGTTCTTCCAATTACAGCATTAGCTACAGAGATCGTCACATAAGGATCACTAGTGCCCAAAAGCATTCTAAACTTCTCATTAAACGAATCCATATTAGGCAAATGAGTGACATTTTTCACACATATATCCAAATTCCCATGTAGCAAGACCACCTTAACTTGTACACCTTGCGAATGCTGTGATCCTTCATCCACTGGATCAGCCATATTAATTTCAGTTATAACAAATAACTCACTTTCGAAAATCATAGCTTTTTATAATGTAACAAGTTCTATATATATGTTGCATTTCGAAACGACAAAGATGTACAACAAATATAATGTTGTATGAGTGTCATGACATGAATTAGGATTTTTTTTGTTTTGACATTGGTAGACTTGAGTGAGTGTTCTTGATTACTACGTGAACATAGATTTAAGGACACGTGGCAGACGTTGTGATCTCCAATCTGAGATCACTATGGACAGCATGGAACTGTTTTTAGTTTGTGTTCGCGCCAAAATGATACCAGTAGTAATAACAAGCATGATTGTCCGCGCGTTGCTGCGAGACGCTATTTTTATTTTTATTTTTTCAATATTTTTTTTGGCTTAGCGTAGGGCGGTTTTTGATTGCATAAGAGCTGGACCTTCCGCGCGTTGCGGCAGGGCTTGTTTTTGTGTGATTTGATTACGTATGCCACGCGTTGCCGCAGGGCATAATTTTTCGCGAATTTGTTTCGAATGAATATTGAGTGGAAATCTGTCCACACGTTGCGGTGGGGCTGACTTGTATGCAACACAGGTTTGTTTATTTCGTAAACTTCAACATTTTTCTATAAAATCGTACGTAGGTCATAAGCATTGCAATATTGGGCTCGTTTTGTTCGCAATTTAAAGATCTTTCTGCAGGTATTTTTTATCTGAGTGAGTCGGTGGATACGTGTTATATATTTGATAAATACAGTTTATTATATAAAAAAATCGTAAATAGTTAAAATTCGAGGGTAAGTTTTGTAAATTTTCTTTTTTATTTTATTTATATTAAACTTCAACATTTATTTATAAAATCGTGCGTACGTCGGAAGCATTGCAATATTGGGCTCGTTTTGTTCGCAATTCGAAGATCTTTCCGCCGGTATTTTTGATATGAATGAGTCGGTAGATATGCGGTATATATTTGATAAATATAGTTTATTACTCCCTCCGTCCCATATTAAGTGTCC
>BQNB010122605.1:0-18986 GCA_026074375.1 Tanacetum coccineum
ATCTCTCGTGAAACCATGCAATGGCAAGCTAGGACGTGGAAGAGTCATAAGTCTTTAAATTATGGTAGTTGAGAATTTGATTATGTACGACATTAAAATTGTATATTTGGTTCAGTTATATACATTTAAGTTTTATTCAATTTGAAATTGCTTTTTGTTTTTAATTCTGATATATATATATATATATATATATATATATATACATACATATATATATACACATATATATATACACATATATATATACACATATATATATACACATATATATATACACATATATATATACACATATATATATACACATATATATATACACATATATATATACATATATATAATGACACAAATTATTGATTTGTTATATGTGACTAAAAGATGCACTCAAATAATAAGGTTACGCTTATCAACATTATTGGTCACTCTTTATTTAATTCGATGTGTGACTAAATATTACAAAATGCCAAATAAACTAAAAATTCCTGTGACCATTGGATGAACAATAGTCACACAAAATACACATTCACTTGATTTTAAAAAGCATATGATCACACTTATTAACACTTTTGGCCACTTTTAGTTAACTTGTATGTCACTAAATAACAAAAAAACAAGCTTTGTGTGACTAAATGTTACAAATTGCCACACACACTTAAAAATCATGTGGCCATTGAATAAACAATAGTCACACAAAATACACATTCACTTGACTTTAAACAACATATGGTCACACTTATTAACACTTTTAACCACTTTTGGCTAACTTGTATGTGACTAAATTAAAAAAAATACATGCTTTGTGTGACTAAATATTACAAAACGCCACATAAACTTAAAATTCATGTGACCATTGGATGAACAATAGTCACACAAAATACACATTCACTTGACTTTAAACAACATATTATGCTTTGTGTGACTAAATATTACAAAACGTCACACAAACTTAAAATTTATGTAACCATTGGATGAACAATAGTCACACAAAATACACATTCACTTGACTTTAAACAACATATGGTCACACTTATTAACACTTTTGTTTAACTTGTATGTGACTAAATTATAAAAAAAAACATGCTTTGTGTGACTAAATATTACAAAACGCCACACAAACCTAAAATTCATGTGACCATTGAATGAATAATAGTCACACAAAATACACATTCACTTGACTTTAAACAACATATGGTCACACTTATTAACACTTTTGGCCACTTTTGGTTAACTTGTATATGACTAAATCCTAAAAAAAACCATGCTTTGTGTGACTAAATATTACAAAAGGCCACACAAACATACAATTCATGTGACCATTAGATGAACAATAGTCACATAAAATACACATTTACTTGATTTTAAAAAGCATATGGTCACACTTATTAAGACTTTTGGCCATTTTTTTAAAAATTGTACGTGACTAACTCCAAAAAAATAACACCCGTTGTGTGACTAAATCATCACAAACGTCACATTTATTATATATTCATGTGGCCACAGGACGAGAAATAGTCACACAAAATACACATTTAGTTGAATAAATCATCTCAAATGTCACATATATTATATATTAATGTGTCCAAAGGACGAACAATAGTTACTCTCAAAAACCATTCGTGTGACTATAAAGTGTTTACGGTCACTAATACTGATTAATCCAACAAAACTTGTGCCTAATTTGTCACACATATTCGGGTTTTGGTCACTCGTTTTCAATGAAAAAGGCCACAAACTCAACAATGTCACCGTAGGAGACCTACGATGGCGCGACCTTTAGTGACAAACAACCAAAAAAACATGTGTGACTAAATGCATATCATCACACATTTTTGGAGTGACTAATACTACTTTTTGTACCAGTGAATCTCAATTCGTTCTTACGATTTTGATCTTACGAAGACTAAAACGATTCTAAGTAAGATGACGATCTTGATAACCTTGCTATACTTACTTGGCTCACATTTCACTCCCTCTTTTAGATATATAAGATATTTTGTATCAATTTATGTTTAGTAATTTTATACTTGTCTCTTCCGTACCATATATTTTGCAAATTTATAATAATAAAAATTACTATAAAAAAATAGAAAAAAATAATATAATAGAAAGGTATTGGAATCCATTTTGAGAATACGTATATCCCTTGCTAATGCAATATAATGTTGAGGGTGTATCATGTGGTTACATCAATGCGAAAAAGTTAGTAGTACTAGCTCAGTCAGTAAAGTACTAAAGTCTAAAGGTAAGCTAATGCAATATGCGAAAATTGCATGCAGGGACTTATTCACTTTCTTTTGTACTGCAAAGGACTGTTTATGTTGGCTTTTCTGTATTGGACCTGATACTCGTGAAGGAAATGAAGCGATAAACCCGACCAACACGTGTCAGCATAACAGTGAACACATAAAGAAACGAAAGCCTAAAATTGTCCATGTCGTATACTCGCGAAGGAAAGGTAGTGACATACATTTTTATTAAAATAAATAATAGTGGCTTTGGTATTTGTGTTGTTTAGGGTTTAAGGTTTTGTTTAGGGTTTTGTGTTTGTAAAAAACTAGTTACGTGCAAACTTTGTCAACGTTTTTGTATATTTATATGTTGTATATAATTTTGTTGTTTTGGTGATTTGTGTTCTCTTTGATGAGCGCTTCACAATGAACTAAAATTTATAGAAAATAGAGTTAATATGAATAAGATATCATGTTTCAAAGTGTGTCACTTGACATAATATCGGACTCCCTAAAAACTTATTATGTTCTGTTTGTCGGAAATAGAGTGTATTTGCATTAGTTATTTTTTGAGTTTGTATGTTTTGTACATTTGTATGATTTCTATTTCTGTAATACGCAAACTTTTAATTGAAAACATAAAACAAACGTTATCCATTCAAAGCATTACAACAAAGAACACACCACATGTACAAAAGTACATGGACAACCTTATTTAGACGATTTGATAACATAAAAACTACAACAAACATGGTTAGCAAGGTGGTGTTAAGCAATAAAGCTTTTACATCTCGTTGTAGTTGTTGATGAATTTTTGCTTTTCTTCCATGCTTCTAAGCAACTCATCCCTCGCCATTCTCAGTTTAACAACAATTCTCATGTCTGTCATTCTCTCTAGGGCGTAGCGACTGTAGTCGATAAGTGGATGATTTGGCAGCGACTTCAGCCTGTAAATTTTTGGCCTACGCCTCGTAAATCTATCTGCCAATCGATGCATCAAGTTCACTATTTGTTCCTCCAAACAAGACTCTTCATCATATGCTTCTTGGAGGGACACAAGGACACCTAATCTAATGTCATTTGGGTTAGTAACCATGGTAGTAGGTGAAATTAAAGAAAAACACTTAACAATTTATTTGGTTGATAAATTTGTTTAAAATTGAGAGTCCCTAAGTTATCTCATTATATAAAGTATGAGTTCACGACATTTTCTTTCATTAGTCATTTCAATGTGAGTATAAAGCAAATGAATTGTCAAATCATATCATATATCGTGTAAAATTTTAAGCGATAAACAACACTGTCATTGAGTAATCTTATCCACTTCAGTAAAAAGCAAATGAATTGTCAAATCATGTCATATATCGTGTAAAATTTTAAGAGATAAACGACATTATCATTCAATAGTCTTATCCACTTTAGTAAAAAGCAAATGAATTATCAATTGTAAAAAAATATCTCCTTTTTGTACCTATAAATACCCAGTTTTTTGTTACTAATTACATAAAATCACTACAACTCAAAAATAAAATATCATTCACTCTCTTCACACAAGGAGAACTATGGCCACCGACCCAAAAGATGTGCAACGCCAGACCATTAGGACGCTAAGCGAAGAACTACTAGCAGATGTGACTTTGAAAAACAATTTGTTGCTATATTGACCAACTCAAGAATCGTGATTCAGAAATGTTGAGGCTGGAGGCGCTCGGAGACCATCCCCTAATCAAGTTCAGTGTGACTATCATGGATAAGTCGGCACGCACCGATATGGTGAACTCTCAAAACTTGATGTCGACTAGAACCGACTTGATGAGAACCATTGCTGAGAAGGAAGAACTCCTTAGGAGTTATAGAGTAATGTAGTTTGAATCATGTTTTAGTGATTATTTCGTACGCTTATTTTTTATTTTCGTATGTTTTATGTATTCCATTGGTTTTATGTATTCCGTATGTTTTTTAAATGAATAAAAAGTATTTTCTTAAAAAAATGAAGAAAAAAAATAGTACGAATAAAAAGTTATTGATTTGTCTTGGACATGCAAATCTACACTATCATTGTTTATGCATGTAAATCTACAACAGATGTAAATGTAGATTAACATTATCCATTCAAAGCTATACAAAAAAGAAAACACCACATGTAATATAGTAGATGCCAACCTTATTTAGACGACTTAAAAACATAAAAACTATAACGAACAACAACCCACATGGTTGACAAGGTAGTGTTAAGCAACATGATTTTAAATTTTATATTGCTATGTAGTTGTTAATGAATTTTTTCTTCTCAACAATTCTTGTCTTGCTGCCCTCAAGTTGTTTGCAATACATATATTCGCTTCATGGGTCATCAAGAGAGTGTGTAAACCGTAGCCATTAAGGCTTATTATTGGCATCAAATGCACCATCGTCATTTGTATTTCACGGCTACGCATTTGCTCAACATAACGAGTTAAGTCGCTCAACAACTTATTTGCAAGTGTGACCTCAGCTTCTAGTTCGCTTCGTTGTCTTCTAAGAATGTTTGACGCACTTCATTTGAAGAATAAGCCATAGTTTTTTAAGAAGTTGTGTGTGAAAGAATATGATGTATTGTCAATGAAAATTTAGTGGATATAGGGAAAAAAATATGGGTAGTAGCTGTCATGGACTTTTTATATAAATGTCTGAAAAAACCAAATTACTTGTCAAATTATGTTATATATCGTGTAAAATTTTAAGCGATAAACGAAATTATCATTAAGTAGTTTGGTCAATGTCAGACAAATGAATGGGTTTATCGTTTTATTTCTTTCGCGAGTATCAGGTCGGATACATAAAAGGCCAACATAAACAGTCCTCTGTAGGACAAAAGCAAATGAATAAATTCTTGCAGTAACCGTCCTTGTGATTTTTTACCAAAAAAACCAAGTTTATCGCGCAATTTGGGTAGTGAAGAACTCGAAGAACACGTGTCGTCCTCTCATTGGAAAGTGTCGAATGTTTAAAAAAAAATTCATCGCGTAAATGTAACGGTGATAAATTTTTTCTATTTTTTTAAAATTATTTTTATTTAAATAAAAATTTAAATTTAGGGTTTGGTTTTTATTAGTGTTTAGATAAGTTTTTGAAAATAACGATATCGGCAATCTTTGAGAACGTATGACGCTATTGAAACATTATTTGAAAAAAAAATTGGTCGGTAGTGTTGTCTTTGATGAGGTCTACAAAGTGAACCAAAACTTGTTACGAAAATAATTTTATATGCATAAGATATGATGTTGCAAAGTGTGTCAGTTGTTGTTATTTAATTGTTTTTTTTATTAGTTCAATTGTATAACGCGATAACTATAATTTTTAAACATCAATGATATTCATTAATAGCATTACAACACGAGATTACATGGCCAACCTTATTTAGAGGATTTAAAAAACTTTAAAACAACAACAAACAACTACAAAGATGGTTAGCAAACTTATGTTAAGCAGTAATCCTTTTACATGTCTCTGTAGTTCGTCATCAATTTTCTTTTCTCTTCCATACTCCTTAGCAAATTATCTCTAACACTTTTCAAGTGTACACACTTCTTCTTGTCCGCCCTTGTCATGCATCCAAGGGCGTACTTACCATAGTCAATTAGTGGGTGATCGTGCAAAACATCAGATTGTTAATTTTCACCCTACGATCCATAAACCTATCAGCAAAACGATGCATCAAGGTTAAAATTTGTTCCTCCAAAATAGCTTGTTATTAATTAGTCTTATCTAATTTAGTAAAAAGCAAATGATATTTAAATTTCCTTTTTATCACTTTGAGTAAAAAAATATTTCAGGGACTAATCATTTATGATATCTTGTAAGTTTATAGTGATAAATAAGCTTGTTATTAATTAGCCTTATCTGATTTAGTAAAAAGCAAATGATATTTGAATTTCCTTTTTCAATCTTGTTGTATATTGTTATATGTTGTTGTATATTTTTCCTTTTTAGCATTGTAAGCATAATTTACACTTTAAACTTCTAAATATTGTTGTCTTTGATGAGATCTTCAAATAAATTGTACAAACAAGAATCTTGATTCATATGATTCATTGAATACAATACATAGTAGATAAAAAACACACCTAATCTAGTACATTGGCAACCTTGTTATTCTGACTTAAAACAAACAACGACAAACAAGAACACAAATGGTTGGCTAGGTGTTGTTAAACAACATGATTCGACAATCTATATTGCCCTATAATTGTTAATGAAGTTTTGCTTTTCAGCAATGCTTCTCAACAATTCTTGTCTTGCTCTGATTAATTGTTTGTTGTACGTATATCCGCTTCATGGGTCATTAGTAGAGCATGTAATCCGTAGCTATTAAGGCTCATTGTAGGCATATTCTTGCAACATTGTTTAATTTGTATCTCAGGATATGCATTTGTTATAATATAACCAGTTAAGTTGCCCAACATTGTATTCGCTAGTGTGGCCTCGGCTTCAAGCTCCCTTTGCAGGTTGGAAATAATTGTTGTACGTGCATCATCTGCAGAATCAACCATAGACTTTGTTAGTAGTAATTTTAAGTGTGTTTGTGATTTGATTGTATAGTATATGCAAAGCTAGTTGATATAGGGGAAATAGTTTGGATAGTATCTATCAATAGCTTCATATGAGTGGATGTACTTAATAAAGAGCATGGATGTTAGTACCCAAAATATTAGACAAATATTGTTTCAGCTCTTCTAGTTTCATTCTTGGAATGTTGATGTTCATTGTTCCACCGTTGATGTACGTTGTATCTTTTGTGTTATTAAGGACCAATTGATCATTATTATGAACCACAAAATTGAAATTGGTTTGCGTATATGGTGTGGTAGGTATTATTTTATTAATAAATCCTAGATCACCAAGAAGTTCATAGTAATCGAACTTTTTTTTTTTTGCATTTGATGTAGATAAGTGAGTGATTCTTCTATTTTTTTAGTGGCTTCTGAAATGATACCTGCAAATGCTTCCTCCAATGACCCATCGTTTGGAATCAGCACCGTGCTTAGATCTATCTGATGATGAGAAACGAAAATCTGGATCTTACCAGCAACTTTTGCAATGTCGTACATAACATTTGTATCATAATCATTCTTAATTTGTTTCAAACCTGGCAATGTGTTGTTTGGTGGCAACGTGTAATACAAAGTAGTGAACCGTCTTGATAATTTTCTGGTAAGATAGCTAATCATATCTGCAAAATCTGTTGGTAGAACGTTTATATTGAGTATTGAACCATTTTGATAGGTTAGCGGGTTAAGTTTAAAACCGCCGTTGTGATGTACCTCGAACTCGAAAGTAGTATTATTAGACGTCGACATTTTGTAAAAGAAAGAAGTTTGAATTGAAATTTTATTTGTCAATCTTTTTGGTTGTATACATGTATATATATACTATTTTTTTAGTGCAAAGTTGATACGTGATGTTGTTGTCAGAAATGATATGTCATTTCGTTGTCTGAATAAAGCATTTTATTGAGTTGTCACTTCAATGTTTATTGTTATAGCCTACATCAAGGAAATTTGATGAAAAAAGTAAATTAGAATACAACAACACAATCATAATTTCTAGTTATTTAGTAACTAGTCAAATAACTTTTTTAAACAAGAAGGTTTTCCTTGTTTTTCCTTTTTGTTTTCTTCATCTTTGTGCTGGTCAGCCACGACAAGTGGGGATATCTCCACCCGTGAAACATACACGTGTAGTCGGTTTTGATGAGATTGAGCATACATGAGTAACATGTTACGGTCTTGTAAAGCATCAGCCAATTTTACAAGACCTGAATCCAAACTACAATTTGGTTTCCTTAAATAAAGAAAAGTTTAAGAGTTTTCATCGTAATCCAAAGAGTATGTTAAAATTCTTTTCACTTGATTTGTTGAAAATCTTTCCAAGTCTACAGGATCTACAGTAGCAACTAGCCCACCAACGACACTTCTTCTGGGGAGACTAGTGAACCTTCCATAATGGTGTAGTAGAACTTTGCAAGTCATTGTTTGAACTCTAAAATGAGTTTTGTTTAATGAATGTAATGTTGTTGTGAAAGTTGAACCATAAGAATGTGGTTTATATAGTGTGAGTGGTACCCCATGTTTATTGTTTCTTTTTATTATATTTTTGCAACCTTGAAAAGAAATACATGACAACATTCGTACATGACAACATTCGTACTATATATTAAATAAATAACAAAATAAAAACAAGAAAACTTTAAAAACATACAAATTGTTACAAACCAAATGATTTAAACCAACTATTTGAAGCATGATTGTTTAGATAATCTAGATGATGAGATGCTTGGTTTTGAGATTCGTATTGATCATACATTTGTGCTGACTGTGTATGATTTCCATCATATGGTTGAGATGCGTGATTGTCATATTGATCGTATAGATGCGATGGGTATGTGTTTTGACTATGTGGATGTGATGAGTATTGGAAAGTGTTGTCATATTGTTGGTGTGGGTTGTAGAATGATGGTTGTTCATATCTTAGAATTTGTTGTTCATGTTGTGTTCGTATGTTTACAGGTGGGTCAAAGATAAATTGTTTATTGCAATTATCACGTTTGTGTCCTGCTTGTTTGCATCTCGTACAATGTATAACTCTAGGCTCCTCACCTTGTGATTTTATTCGGTTTGTATTTTTTGGACGACCCGGTTGTGGGTTGTCCATCCTAGGAGGTATAGCTTTTCGAATATGTTGGGGAAATTCCCATTCTTGAACATTCCCAATAAAATGGATTGGTTCAGCGTAAGTGCCTTGATATTTGGTTTTTTAAACCAATGTGATACAAACTAGAGACAATCAATCAAACCTAAATATTTTGTAACAGATATAACGTGACCACATGGTAACCCGGAAAGCTGCCATTTACGAAATTGACATGTACCTGTATGCAAGTCGACTTGATGATTATATCGCCCGTCATAAACTTGGTATTGATGATCACTAACACCACAAACAACCCATTTTGCGCTTTTCATCATTTTTTCGCACTTTGTTTGTCGCCCAATCAGTAATTTCATACGTCATATTTTCTACATTTAAACATAAAATAAATGAATATAGTAGCTCATATTCGAGGCAAAAATGATGCAATGATTTATGCTTTAAAAAGTAAATACCTGCGAGTTTGCGACGTTTATAGTACCAGTCTTGCACCATTGCACGATATGTCTCTGTTAACTTTATCACCGGTAGCTTCCTATACACTACAGTACAAGCATTAACAGACTCCACACTATTCGATGTCAAATAGTTGTAACGCACTAGTGGGCAATGCGCTCTTGACCATCTCTGGGGACCAACTTGACAAAGTTTATCGTACGCATCAGGCTGAATATCCTGTAGATGGCTCATGCTGCTTGAAAATTCTTCTGTTGTGTAAGCCTTGCATATTTTCCAGAATAGAGCCTTTGTTTTATCTCTTTTCAAAGATAGGTTCATCATTAAATGACGACAACATACAGCATGATATGCTAAAGGGAGTTCATTTTGTACTGCCAAAGCTATAGCAGCATGCTTGTCAAATATGAATACCAAACTGGGGTTATCACCTATACATTCTTTAAGTACAGACATCCACCATGACCAACATGGACCTTTTTCCCCTTTGCATATACCAAGAGCAATTGGCACAATTTGGTTGTTTCCATCCATGCCGACAGCTATCAGATTTGTTCCCTTGTATTGACCCTTTAAGTGTGTCGCATCTATTATAAGCAATGGTCGTAGATAATTCACGAACGTACGAATCTGAAATTAAAAAATGTTATAAATTTTTTATGGTAACCTACTATTATTTAATAAATAAAAAAGATGATCGTGACTTACCGACGCACCAAGGGCAATGAATAACATCTCAAAAACTCCTGTTTACTCTGTTTTTATGCGTGTTACTGTCCCTTCATTTTTTCGTTCTAGATTATAACAATAATACGGAAGCATCTCAAACGATTCATACGGTGAACCCCTTATCTGTTGTATACAATAATCCTTCCATCTCCATGCTTGTTGGTAAGATATATTTATTTTATACTCTGACATTATATCTTGTTGTATATCTTTCCCTTTTAAAACACGATTAGTATCTTGAAACTTTGGAGTGAGAATGTGAGCAATTACCTTTTTGTTTGCATTTTGATGGTTAGGATATGTTTGGGTTTTTGGACATGTGTGAACATCATTAAAAAATGTAATGCTAAACTTTTCAGTTTTCCCTCAACGTGTAGCACGAATCTTCCACGCACATTCATTAAAATGAAAGCATTTCAATGCATAACTTTCTGGGGCTGACCTATCATTCAAAAATTGATAACCCTCGTCTAAAGCTTTCAATCTAATGGCCAAGTCTAAAGCTTCCTTATTGTCAAAATTTTGACCAACCTTAACGTCTGTTTCTTTTTTATAATGTTTTGAAATCATAGGTTTGGACTTGTAAAGTAGTGTTTCTGTAATGTCTGGTTTAAAAGACATGTATTTTTGCCATTTGTGATAATCGGGTAGTGGGTTGTCATCCACAACATCATCGAATTCATTTTTTTCATCTTCATATTCGTGGTAGTCTCCGAACGAAAAAGAGCATTCGGGTTTTTTGAAATGGGACTCATTTTGATGATTTGATTCGTTATTATGAAAATCACTAGTTCCAAAATTCAAATCCAGACCATTGTTGTCGAAAGACGTATTTGTAATATTATTAGATGGTCCGATGTTTTCCAAAGTTGTTGGTTCAAAGAAATTATAAAACGTGTTTTCCAAAAACCTTGTAGTATCGTATAATGTTTTATGTTGAGAAACATACAAATGTGCTATTTCTTCTTTAGAATTACAAGCACATTCAACAAAAAACCATACCTCATGGTCGTCGGTGATATCAAAATTATCGTCTATTGACGACAGCTTAGCAGATAAATTTAATGGATAATTTGCTTCCAAATTGAATTTCTTCAGCACCATTTCGTGTAACATTGTGTACGTCAAATCTTCATGCAAAATGGAACCTCGATTCATTCCGTTATAATGAATCAAACATTTAAACTTTTTAATATTTGATCCCATATTTTTTATAGATTTCAAATTGAAGTTTTTTATCAGTTCGAGTAACTGTGATTATATATATAGTAAAGTCATTGGACTAGTAAAATCAATGTTTCTATATATTCATTGATTGACTAGACAAGTCAATGAAATTTCTATCATCACTTAGTATTTGAAACGATTTATGACATGATTTGACATTTGACTTGATATTTCAATGACTGGATAGAAACGTTGACTAGATAAGTCAATGAAATCTGTATCATCACTTAGTATTTGTAGCGATTTATGACATGATTTGACATTTGACTTGACATTTCAATGACTGAATAGAAACGTTGACTAGACAAGTCAATGAAATTTGTATCATCACTTAGTATTTGTAGCGATTTATGACATGATTTGACATTTGACCTTGACATTCATGACTGGAATAAAACTCGTTGAATAGACAAGTCAATGAAATTTGTATTCATCGATTTGTATTTAAGCTAGGATTTATGAATGTTCATGTACTTGTTGGACTAGTAAGTTATCAAAAATTTTACACTATATACACACATAACATTATCCTATTTTTACTTACAAAATCATCATACAACCTTATCTAACTTTTTCTTAAAGTAAGTATGTCGGACAACATACCGTTTGACATTCAAATGGATATCATGAATAGACTTCCCGTGAAGTCTTTACTTCAATTTCGTGCTGTTCAAAGCAATGGAAGTTTTCCATTGACAGTTTCGACTTCATTCGTAATTAAGGCAGTCGTGATAGAAATACTTGTTGTTTTAATTTAAGCTTTAGGCATAATACTCAAGGTTATATCCATTCATTTGATGAAAATTTAGGCTTTAGGAATTTTGATTCCGATTTAAATGTTTTCTCTCTAAAACCAGTTGCTTCATCTGAAGGGGTATAGTGTTTTTCATTTTTAGAAAATTCATTCCTTCTCCTTTGGAACCCGTCAATAAAAAAATCGATTGGAATATCAGTCCCTAATTACACACTTCAACCTGATTCACCAAAAATGATATTTGGTTTTGGTATTTGTCCTGTTACTTTAGAGCCAACCATTTTGAAGATAAATTACCCGTTATACACTGACGGTCCATGGTATGTGTCGGTGTCTACGTTAAGCTCTAGAACTTGGTATAATCTTGATTACGACTATTTGCCACGTCCATCGATAAAAATAAAACGGTCAGGTCAAGCAATTATAGATGGTAAAATTTTCTGGAATGGATCAGAAAAGTTTTATAACGATGATTGTATTTCTAACAAAATTTACTTAATAGTTTCATTTGATTTGGTTACTCACCAGTTCCATGTACAAGACATGCCTGAACAGGTAAGAGTTGGGGAGTTTTCACCTCCGTACTATATTTCTCAGCTAGGAGACTCTCTTATAATTTCTGGAAGCTTTGGTTTCGGGGATTTTCGTATTATTTAGGCATGGGCGTTAGATTTTCAAGATGGTTTTATTTCATCGTGCAGTCTGATATTCACCATTTCACACCCATCAGGTCATTTTCTCAAATTACTTGGATTCGGTAATGATAACGAACCAATAGTGGAAGCAGAAATTGTCTAGCAATGGTATCGCTCACTGGAAGTGTTCCATCCAATCATTGAGGGCTTTGTGAACAGTCGAAGCAAACCGTGATTCATTTTTCATTGGCCCACACAAAGAGTCACTAATTCTACTTACCGAACCAAGTAATCAAATAATATATTAATGTTAAAACCGCACTAGTTTATATATGTAATGTTTTAATTTACAACTTTATGTATTCTGTTAGGATTTCGTATTGTATTTAGTGTTCTTATTGTAATTTGTAATTTTTATAATCAATGACTTAGGCTGCCCACTATCGTTTTAGGTCCCGACCTACATATTTAAAACATTACATTATTATTCATATACATAAACAACATTAACATTAAAAATACTTACATTAAATAAATAATAATTATTCTAAATACATAAAATTACAATTTAAAAAATACATAATTATTCAAATACGACGTGATGAAACCACGTAAAATACATAGTGATGAAACCAATGTTTTTATATATTCAGTGATTCGTCATATCTGTCAGTGAATTGTCAAAATCATGTCATAAATCACGTAAAATACATAGTGATGAAACCATTGTCAAGGACTAGTCAAGTCAATGTTTATATATATTCAGTGATTTATCATATCTGTCAGTGAATTGTCAAAATCACGTAAAATACAAAGTGATAAAACCAACTTTAAATGACTTGTCAAATTGGTTTGTAGTATTATACCATCACCTTTGAAACTATTTGCAAACAACACGTTATGTTTGATATTCGTTTATTCATACAACTCTTTAATAGATTACATTGCAATGGTGAAAATGGCGCCATATGAAGCTTTTGCATGTCGTTGTGGAAAAGGAGATGTTGTTCTCTGAGAATCGTACCAACCTAACACCCGTGGTAACTTTACTATGCATGTCCACGATCTAAGGTGAACAATCACTTGTTTTTTTGTGTTTTCTATATTAATCTGTTTATTTTGTAATAATTGATTTATTTACTCTATAACAGCCTAAGGAAAATGATTATGGATGTAATTTTTTTTTATGGAAAGAGGAACGAATCCGTCTACTAATCAGTTCTCCGGGATCTTCATCGACTCCAAGTTATTCCTTAGAACCTTCATCACCTAATAACTATTCCTCAGGAACTACAACACCTCAAAACCATCATTCAGGAACTTCAATAAGTGGAGGGTGCTCAAACTGCAAGCACTTACTTGGAAAGATAAAAGTACTCGAGGCAGCAGTCGAAATGCATATGCATCCGGAACAACACACACGTAATTCGACTGCACTACTTCACGAACTGTACAATGACATGGACAATCTTGGTTTAGAGTAGTTTGTCATTTGGATTGTAATTTGTATGCTTGCTTGTTTCTTAGTTTTAGGGCTTTCTAATGTATTCAATTTGGGTAACAAATAAAATGGTTGTGTTAAATAAAAAACATGTGGTCGTTACCATTAAACAAAACAAAAATTAAAAATGAAATCATTCAATTCAAATAGATAGCTTAATATATTATTTAAACATGATATAATAAGACTTGTAGTGAGCGATACCATTGCTGGACAATTGTAGCTTCTACTATTGGGTCCTTATCCTTACTGAATCCAAGTAATTTGAGAGAATGACCTGTGGGGTATGGAATGGTAAATAGCAGTGTACAAGATGAAACATTACCACCATCAACTTCTAATGCCCATGCATATAAATATCAATAACAATTTTAAACACAATACACAAGACATTCATTCAACTAAAATTTAGCATTACATAAGAAGATTAATAACGCTACGCCATTTTAACACAATACATAACAAGATTAAAAACGATACGGAATTTTAACCAAATACATAAGTAAAACTAAAACATAAGTTAAAGTTGTTGCAACCAACCAAGTTTATCCCTGATTTGTTTTCCTAATTTTGCCGCCTTTCTAAACAAAGCACTCTGCATTTCATAGTCTAATTCAGATTCTATTTTAAGAAAATTTTCAATCATAGCACATTTATCCATTGAGATGTCTCTGCATTGCTCGTATGCTTTCAGCAATTCATCTTTAGCTTCAATCGCGTCACCATATTGATGACCTAAGTTCATAATAGCTAACTGGCGACGTCGATCCTCTTGAATTTGTTTCTCAACCATACATTTGATTTCATCATTTCATTATAAGTATGTGGAAATGAACACGCCATTGAATTTTTTTTTTGTATATGATATGTTATAATCAATCTAATATGTTATTTATAGGGTTAAAAAGTAAAAGTTGTCATAATCATGTCATAAATCACGTAAAATACATAGTGATGAGACCAATATCAGGAACTAGTCAACTCAATGTTTCTATATATTCAGTGATTCGTCATATCTGTCAGTGAATTGTCAAAATCATGTCATAAATCATGTAAAATACAAAGTGATGAGACTAATGTCAGGGACTAGTCAACTCAATGTTTCTATATATTCAGTTATTCATCATATCTGTAAGTGAATTGTCAAAATCATGTCATAAATCACGTAAAATACAAAGTGATGACACCAATATCAGGGACTAGTCAACTCAATGTTTCTATATATTCAGTGATTCGTCTAATTTTAAAATGGATTCCAACTTATACATATTCATTGAATTAAAAACACAACTTCTTTATAAATTTTTTATGGTAACCTACTATTATCTAATAAATAAAAAAGATGATCGTGACTTACCGACGCACCAAGGGCAATGAATAACATCTTGAAAACTCCTTTTTCGTCTGTTTTTATAGGTGTTATTGTCCCTTCGTTTTTTTGTTCTTGATTATAACAGTAATACGGAAGCATCTCAAAAGATTCATACGGTGAACCTTTTATCTGTTGTATACAATAATCCTTCCCTCTCCATGCTTGTTGGTAACATAAATTTATTTTATATAGTGACATTATATCTTGTTGTATATCTTTCCCTTTTAAAACACGCTTAGTATCTTGTAACTTTAGAGTGAGAATGTGAGCAATTACCTTTTTGTTTGCATTTCGATGGTTAGGATATGTTTTAGTTTTTGGACATGTGTGAACATCATTAAAAAATGTAATGCTAAACTTTTTAGTTTTCCCCCAACGTGTAGCACGAATCTTCCACGCACATTCATTAAAATAAAAGCATTTCAATGCATACCTTTCTGGGGCTGACCTTTCATTCAAAAATTAGTAACCCTCGTCTAAAGCTTTCAATCTAATGGCCAAGTCTAAAGCTTCCTTATTGTCAAAAATTTGACCAACCTTAACGTCTGTTTCTTTTTTATAATCTTTTGAAATCATAGGTTTGGACTTGTAAAGTGGTGTTTCTGGAATGTCTGGTTTAAAAGACACGTATTTCTGCCACGATTGGTAATTGGGTAGTGGGTTGTCATCCACAACATCATCGAATTCACTTTTTTCATCTTCATATTCGTGGTAGTCTCCGAACACAAAAGAGCATTCGGGTTTTTTAAAATAGGACTCATTTTGCCAATTTGATACGTTATTATGATAATCACTAGTTCCAAAATTCAAATCCAGACCATTGTTGTCGAAAGACGTATTTGTAATATTATTAGATGGTCCAATGTTTTCCAAAGTTGTTGGTTTAAAGAAATCATAAAACGTGTTTTCCAAAAAGCTTGTAGTATCGTATAATGTTTTATGTTGAGAAACATACAAATGTGTTACTTCATCTTTAGAATTACAAGCACGTTCTACAAAAAACTGTACCTCATGGTCGTCGGTGATATCAAAAATATCGTCTATTCACGACAGCTTAGCAGATAAATTTAATGGATAATTTGCTTCCAAATTGAATTTCTTCATCACCATTTCGTATAACATTGTGTACGTTAAATCTTCATGCAAAATGGCACCTCGATTCATTCCGTTATAATGAATCAAACATTTAAACTTTTTAATATTTGATCCCATATTTTTTATAGATTTCAAAGTGAAGTTTTTTATCAGTTCGAGTAACTATGATTATATATATAGTCAATGAAATTTGTATAATCACTTAGTATTTGTAGCGATTTATGACATGATTTGACATTTGACTTGACATTTCAATGACTGAATAGAAACATTGACTAGACAAATCAATGAAATTTGTATAATCACTTTGTATTTGTAGCGATTTATGACATGATTTGACATTTGACTTGACATTTCAATGACTGAATAGAAACATTGACTAGACAAGTAAATGAAATTTTTATAATCACTTAGTATTTGTAGCGATTTATGACATGTCATGTACACTATATATACTCATAACATTACCCTACTTTTATTTACAAAATCACCATACAACCTTATCTAACTTTTTCTTAAAGTAAGTATGTCGGACAACATACCGTTTGACATTCAAATGGATATCATGAATAGACTTCCCGTGAAGTCTTTACTTTAATTTCATGTTGTGTAAAAGCAATGGAAGTTTTCCATTGACAGTTTCGACTTCATTCGTAATTATGGCTATCGTGAGAGAAATACTTGTTGTTTTAAATATCATATGGGCTTAAAATAAATTCCGCCATTGTTATATAAGCATCTCGAGTAACCTAAAAAACCATGTTAAAAAAACTATCTCAAAAAACATAACTGTTTCAATTAATTTATTAAATTATAATACAAGACTAACAAATACCTTATCAGGGTCCACGTTTTCATAAAAAAAATAATTATCGGTCTGCTGTACACCTGTTATGGTTACATCCTCCCCTGATACATTTTCATCAACAAAAGTGTTGCCAAGATTCAAAGGTGATAATTTTGCAGCCTTGCCCTTTTTCTGTGTTTTATCAGTCCTTTTTTAGGTAACACTGTAGTAGGAGGCAAAACCGTATAGGGACTCAGCATATAAACGCTTGGTTGGTGTTCCCTCCTTGCTCGATCACATATGTTCTAAAAAGGAAAATTAATAAACAATTATTAGTTAATGATGTTTAGTAATATAGAATCATACTCGTAAATAAGTTCAAGATTATCGGGTTCAATAAGCCAGCATCATGATGATGAGAGGGGAAAGGGGGTGGCAAATTTAGAGAATAATATGTCATGGGTTTTGCCAATTAATTGTACCAGGATGCGACGGGATAGGTGGTTGCGAATTTGGAGTACCAAAATACGATGGATTTGGTGTTTGCCAATTTAATGGCGTCTGCCAATTTGATTGAACTAGTGTTTGCAAATTTGTTGGGACTTATAAAACTTTTAGGATTCTTAGAGTTACTACTGCTCAGGTACATAATGGAAATTATGCTAAGTAGTTAGTACTGGCTGATATGTGTGAAAACACATATCCATTTTATATCAAAATAGACTCTAAAAAGATAAAATTATGCTTTAAATGCTTGAATATTGCTTGTTTTGTCTTTGTGATTGTGTAGGTACGGATAAAGCAAAAACCACAAGAAAACGGTTAAAACCGGACAAACACGGACACGGGGAACGAAAGAGCACACAAGAAGCCGGGGATTCAATAGCAAAAAGGCAAAAAGTCAACTCTTGGTCAACTTAAGTCAAACCACTAAAAGACAAGAATCCCAAAATATTTCCAAAATCAGCCCTCAAAAATAAAAAAACTTACAAGAATGGTCCTTAAAACCTAAATGGGTATTAACCCTCATTTACCCAAAATTCATACCCGGTTTACCATTAACCGAAAATCCTAACCCATGGCCCAACCCTTTTATAATAAGCCCAAGTCAAACCCTTACCCACTCCCTCAATAAAACATAACAAACGCACCCTTACAAAAAAATGGCGCCAATATTTGTTTTTACTATTCATCTCTTTCAACCTTTAACCACGAGGGTAAAAACATAGGGCAAATGCAAATTGGCTACATGATTGGGTAATTAATAAGATAAGGTACACATGGGCAGAGTTTTACATCATACAAGAGCTCCTATTGGTCAAACCCAACATGTATGGATCGTAGGCTAAGGTAAAGAAACACAAAGAGAATGATTATTTACACTAATCATACTCTTAGAAATAGCACAACATGTCACATCACGGATTGCTACGCTGGCAATCCGTGTGAGCTCATAAGTGATCCAACGGTAGAAAGTGAATATCCAATGATTGGACTTGATCAAGGGCCACT
>BQNB010122606.1:0-20253 GCA_026074375.1 Tanacetum coccineum
TATTTTCAGCGTCTTAGTATTGTATATATTTTAACAATGTTTCTACTTGTAAAGCTTATTTGCGTATAAATGTAGCTATTGAAGTTCTTTGACAAACTTACACCATACCAGATAGTTAAACAATGATGTATGTTTTAAATTTGAAACAGATTAAATAAAAGTATGTTATTGTTGGATTATGGAAGTTGGATGTGCACACATACGACTAGAAGTGTGTGAGCCTATTGGGGGCACACACGAAAAACATTTAGAGCACGTTTGCTACTTCACGAAAAGATTCTAAGTAAACCATGTGGACATATAATGACTAAGACAAGAATTTCTTATATATCTATATTGTGGCCGGTTAATAGAAGGAAAAAGAAGATTCTTGGTGATGTCTTGGTTCATTGTATGTAGAGATAAGATGAGAGTAAGTGTTGTGATAAGCTAGGGAGTGTTGTGATAAAGATAAACTTGAGGTTTTCAAGTCTTATCACAATTGGGTTTTGAGGGCTATATATAGACCACGTCCCTAGCTCTTATCAGCTGAAATAGCATACATCACAACACACACACTAGCTGCCAATCTCCTCTTCTTATATCAGCCAAAATCAATTAGCTTGATTTAAGTTTACTTGATTTTCGGTTCTACCTAAAATCCTACTACTTATATTCGGTTGACCCTTTTAAGATTATTTAACTTGTGATTCGATCCCAAGCTGTTACAGTAGGTGTGTTATTTTGGTTTACAAGTCCTCAAGGTGTCATGACTTATAGATTTGATTAGGGTTTTTGTTTTGGTTTAAATCGGTTCATTCTACCCTTATTCGATTGAACCGAATTTAATATATACCCTAATCCTGATTCATGATTTTCGGTACAAATACATTGTGTGGTTTTTGGTACTTAATTCGGGTAACAAAGGTATACAAAGGTTGTTTAGGATACACGTGAAGTGGGACTAGCATCCGGGCGTGCTTGTTTATGTGTTTGTGTGAGCACTCGTAGAGGTGACAATTTAGTCACTAGTTTCTCATTCTTGGTATCATTATTTGATGGTGTCTATGAGGGTATGTTTCCTATTTAATTTACATGTTCCTTATTGTGTTTTACATATGTGTTCATTATTATACTAGACTAGATCTATCTGATGCGTACTCGTAAGAGTTAATTGGTTAACTTGATTGTTAAATTCCAATAGTGGCATCACGAGCCAACTTGTTTAGTATTTATGTATTACATACGATTTAAAACACGCTAGGGCTGCATGAAATTAGTTTATTTATTGTTTTTATTGAAAATTATAGAAACAACATGCAATCCTTGCCATAAATAATGAATAAACAACCTAAAATCAACACATATGTTATTTTAATAAAAAGAAGAATAGATCATAAATTAAATGTTAATTAAGTTGCCATGATGATTATATTCTTGCTTTATCTCGGCTATAAGACTCACGTAATCATATTATATGATGGATGTGGCGATCTAGGCACTTGAGCAGAAAACCTAGTGAGAGTCTTATGGTTCTCCAATTGGGGAAGATTCTTTTGAGAACTTGAGGCATTATGTGATTTACTGCTTTCATTATAAGAGTTTGTTCCTCAATTTTCAATCCAATTTTTAGTCTGTTTTAATTGCTTATATGTGATATGCCTTGTGTCTAGTCAATATTTATAAAATATAGATTTAATGAAACTCTTAAAACCGGACTAATACTTATTGTAACACCTCCATTTTTACAATATAGTAGCGGAAGCTAATCTGGGGTATTACTTCATGGATAAAACAATCATAATCATAGAAAACGACTTCAAAAGATACGTTATCATTCATTTCAAATCAGAGTTTTACAAAGGCAGGTCCCAAAATCTAGAAACATAAAATGTGAATGATAACAAGTTTTAGCCATCTTCGAGTCCATGCCACTCCATGCCATAAGTTGCTCATTTACCTGAGATAAACATGCATAAAAAGGGTCAACACAAAGGTTGAGTGAAATTCATAGGTTTATAATAAAATGGTTGAAATTAAGTCATTATGTTGTTATACACCCATAAGTGGTAATAACTGCAATGAGTATAATTATTATAGAAAACAGTATTATTGCCCTAAGCTTATGAATCACATATTTAAACTCAATAGAACCGGGAACCTTTACCAGGAGATATACTGGGAGTCACTACCCTAAGGGATACTTCGATCTACTATCCAAAGAGATATTGGGAGATACTACCCAAAAGAGATACTTTCATGTACTTAGGCAATAATATATCTGGGTAGCATACATTTAGAAAACACTTGCATTCATGGTTTATATCAGGTATCACAGGTTTATAAAGTATTCAAAAGATTGAAATATAGGGTTATGAATTCATTAAGCCTTTGAAAAGTAATCACATTGTTATAAGATAAACGAGTATGTAAAAGAGTTTGTAACAAGCATGTATCCCCCTCGCGGGTTTATAAAACATTCAAAAGATTGAAAAGCGAGGCTATGAACTCACCTGGTAGGTAGTTGTAATAAATATTCTGAAATGAAAGCTGACGACCTTATCACAATCTTAACCGGGGAATGTTGATATAGTAAAATGATAATAAACAGCTACGTCACGCAACCTGAGTAAATATGTTGAGTCTTAGGAAGATTGTACTCTAGAACTTTAGTTTTAAGAGTTATGAGTTTGATTGAAGAGTTTGGAATTATTGTATCACTGTTCGGGCCATCATAATTCAGAAGTCATTCAGTAAACGTTTGAGGAGCTAGGGCACTTTAAATCGTAAACCCAACAACTCAGTCAGAACGTAATACCAAGATGAAACTCCTTAATATGAAGCTCCCTAGTATTGTGATATGATATAATCGGTTTTAAGCGTTTTAATCAATATCTGGAAATGTTAAGCACGAGAAGCGTTAATTAAAGTTATGTCTTGTAAGGTTTTAAACATGATTTTATACTTTTTCAAAATGTTACATTTTAGACCCTTGAGTTTGAAAAGTGGCAGAATTTACCCTTGGAGTTTGCACTTTTACGACTTTGGTCCTTCAACTTTAAAAGATATACCAAGTAAACCTTGCACTTTGAAAAGTGACATAATAGACCCCTATAGTTATAACTTTGATAAAATGACATATTCAGCCCTTCTAGTTATTAATTTCAGAAAGTTACGATATATACCCCTTGCATGGATTATAATTACAAAACATGTCCAAATTGCCATGCAAGCTTATTTTAACATTTCAATAGACATTTATAAGTTATAATAAACTAAAATATGAAGATTTAACGCAACGCAAGTTTAAAATAACGATTCGTTAAGCTAGGAAGCAAAACGGGTCAAATTAGGGTTTCAAAACATAAACGCGCGGGTTTTAAGTTCAAATTCCTTCATTAATCAATAAAGTGGTTATTTTAACATTAGTTAAGCATGCTAGGATAGATTATAACAATATTTAACCATTATAACATTTAGTTTTAAGAAAAACATAAAATTAGGGTTTCGGGTGTACGGTTTTGGATCAAAATGGAAAATGAGCATGAATTGAGTTATGAAACTTTAACAAGAGTATATTTAGGATCATATGAACATTATAAGAGTGTAGGAGCAGAATTATAATCCTTAGAACCTGGGTTTGAGCTTATAGCTTGAAAACGGGTCAAAATCAGGACTTTTAGCTTCGTACGCCTAGAATAACGACTCCTAGGCTTTTTTTTCTTGGTTTCTTTTGCTTCACTTATGTTCTTGGGACTTCTTAATATCTCTTAGATCTCATATTGAGCAAAGGATTTCTGATATGATGGGTTATAAAGGAGGAAGTGGGGGATGAGTAGAAATGAAGAGTTTATGGTCCTATTTATAGTCAAATGACCCTTAAAGGCCAAGGTATGCTTATGATCTGATATGGGACGTGTGTAAGGGCTAGAGGGTGATGAGGTTGTTAAGGGAATTCGAAAGATACAAAGGTGCAAAGCGGTTGAAATGGCTAGTTTATGATTTTATGTGAAAATAGAAAGTGAGTTTTAGTATGATTTGGATTATAAAACCTTAGATACCAGATGTTATGTGTTCTAAGATCATGATAGAGAGTTGATAGAACAAGAATTTCACTTACAAGAGTTTGTGTGGATCAAAGTGGGTCGAAATAGAGGTTTTGCATACATACGCCTAGAAATGAAGGTTCATGGCTTCATGGCTTGGTTTCTTTCTTCTTCTTAGCTTCTAAACTTTATTTAAGACCTTCCTTGAATGCTTAGAGTCTTGCTACTGCTGTCAAGCTAAGAATATAGTTTTTGTGAGTAACAAGTGTATGGGATGAGTTTTGATGTGTATGTGCATGTGACTTATATAGTGCTTCCATTTCTTGGTGACCAAAGGGGATAGGGCTGAGTTTGCAGGTCTAGAATTATAGATAGGTGATGTGGAGAGTGATGGTGAAGGGCTTGGAGGCCAAGGAAGATGACTAACCAAACAAAGAAGGTGGTGGTGGCGTTTTGAGTAGTGACGAGGTGGCAAGGGTAGTGACAAGGCTTGGAAAGCCTTAGAGACCAATTTTATGTGGTCATGGTGACATATAGCAGCTGGTTATGCCATGTGATGAGAGTTTTAAAGGTAAAAATTGAGGGAATATCATAAAGGGGTGTTTGGTTTAGGGTAGAATTAGCACGACTAGGATTAAGGTTAAGCTAGGGTTTTAGGGTTAGGATTAAGTAGTTTGTAGGATAGGTTTAAAGGTTATGCATAATTCGAATGGAAAATGGAGGGAAAAAACCATTAAATTCGAATTATATGCTTAAGGAACTTGTACCACAAGCTTTGGATTATTGTATCTTAAGAATTGGAGGTAAAATAGGTTTTAAATAAAGTGTTATATTACTTGTACATATGCTTTAGTAGCTTGTACATTTACTTTAGATATTAACCCTTCATGGAATTAGGGTTTAGAGGTATACGATAATGGTTTAAAGCCTGTTTTGATATAACGTTGCGAATGGTACATTATAGGAATAATGTACTTTGTATTAAGGATATGATGATATTGACTTGACATATTGTGATGTTTGCTTGACATATATGAAGACAGGATGACATAGGTAGGTTGCGTGAGCTCGTCTACTTTAGTTATGTAAGTTACATGACATACTGAGATATTGACAATGCAAGTAATGTAATAAAGCGAAAAATTTCCCCGTATAATTGTGATCAAGAAAAAATAAGTGATAAAATTCTTGGATTTGATATAGTCTTTCCACCCCTGACAGAAATCTCATCCCGAGATTCAAATTAAAAGTTATAATGAATAGATGTAGGTACTGGGCAAGAATTTGATTTTTATGTAAGGTTAATCAGAGGTCCACAGCCACGTGTGTGATGCATTTATAATTATGTTGTACACCATAATTATAATTACTTCCTTTCACACGTCTACTTATTTTCAAGACTACACCTCTTGATGACAGCCAATAGAATTTCTTCAGATCCTGATAGAACCTGGGTGGATGAAATACTTTGATTTACGGAACCTGTGGGTTATGGGCCTACCATGCTTCTGCTGCGCTACTGTGATCGTAAAGAATCGTTATTCATTAACCTTTAAAAGTCAACATCGAATAAGAATGCTATCACAAGTCTTTGTCAAAATTTTCATACCTAGTGGTATTGAAATCATTTGACATTGTATAGATTCTTGTGTGTTTCCTTGTTATTATGTTGCAGAATATAACAAAAAAATTTAGAATACGGAGATCATGGAATGAGTAATGTCAAGGAATGATTATGAATTTGTAAGAGAGTTGCTAATCACGTGAGATACAGATTTTGAAATGAACAGATGATGAAGGTAATAATGAAAATGAAGGTAATAATGATAATGATTAAGGGATTGTTTGTACAAACGGATTGAAAGAAACTTGTTTGTACGTATGTTATATACTTAAGCCTACTTATTTATAATTTGTCACTTACAAAAAGAAGCGTTCAACTCCTTGTAACTGAGAATTTATAAATTCATAGTTCAGAGATTTATAATTTCCTTATTCAAATGAAGAAGTGTCCTAATTCATTTCAATAAGATGATCATAAATCGTCTTACCTAAGCATAAAAACATGATATGGAAACGGTAAGGTGTAGAAAATGATATGATCATGAATGATTAGATAATATTGAGATGTTGATTGTACTGACGCCCATATAATTGAGGATGAAAATTTATGTTGCAAAGGTATGAGGAGAGTATTCAGAGTTTGAATATAATAGAATCGATGGAATTGACAAATAATGTCGAGTTTTGATATCATCAGATAACAAGATGTAACGGAATCATCACTTTATTATTTCATGGGTAGCTTTACATATGAAATTCTAAAAGAGTTGATACTTATGCTACATATCTCATAGTAGGATTCTAGATAAAAGTAACAAATGACAAGGATTGTAGCTTGATGATTGGGGTTTTCAGATTGAAGAAGATTCTGATGAAACTTGAATATCCTCGAGAGTTGTTTCTAGGGTAGAAATCCTAAAGTGAATAAAAGCAAGCTTATCTCTAAGTATGCTTTCCTGTGGCCCTGTTGTTTTTGCAGTACTTGGTCTGGTGACCTATCTTGTTGCAAACCTGACACTTGACACTGCAAGGTCCCGTGTGATGTAGTCTACATCTTTTACACAAGGGAAGGTTTCCAGTATATCCATTGGTGGCAGTATAAGTTCTGAAGGTTTCTTGTCTTCTATTCTGCTGTCGGTGGTAATCATTGTTATGGTTGTTTTTGTTGTTGTTGTCTTGGTAGTTGTTGTTATTGCGATTGTTGGAGTGGTTATTGTTGTTGTGTTTGGGATAGTTGTTGTTGTTGGTGGTGTTTCCTCTATCTTCAAACTTTCTTTTGTGATCGTTGATTCCTTTTCTTGCTACTGGAGTTCTGCTTGTCCCGGTGTTCTTGTTAGTATTGTCAGTATTTTCCATTGATGCAGCTTGTGCTTTCAGAGCTGAGGAAATGCCATCATTAATTAGTTGCCGGATGGCAGCTAAAGTTATGGCTGGTGTTTCAAATGTTGACGTCCTTTTGGGAGGCATTCTATCAACAAAAGATAACACGTAATAAGAATGATATCCTAAGTTATAAAAGAGAATGTGATGCTTAAAATGCTTAAAGAGAAATGCTTATTTTTGAATTTTTAAGCACTTAGAGGTTATGATAAAGACGGAGATAATGATGCAAATGGTGGAAATGATGATGAAAGAGAGATAAGTTGGAAACAATAAGGTATGAAACGGGATTGCCTTTATAAATAACTTGCCTTTTTACTGTACATAGTCAAGATTTGACAAGCGTTTTTATTTATACCACACATCCCATGGCTAGGATAAAGCTATAACTATTCTAAGAGTTTGTTGATTCTGAGCCGGTAGATGACATCCTAAAGATCCTCCTGATCTGTTTGGTGACGAGCTTGGATTTTCTCAATGATTTGTTCAAGATCGGAAATTCTGTAGTAAGCAAAGGCAATCTTATCCTTTTGCCCTAACTGCTTCTTTTGAAGTTTGATAATCTGAGTACGGATTTTCTTGAGTTCGGTCTTTAGTTCGTCACTATTCCTTCGTATGATCATTCTATCAATACGTCCTTCCTCCATTTTCTCGATGTGGTGAAGATAGAGTTCATCTAAGTAATTCAAAATATCTTCGATTTGTCCCTCATGATGTTTCAGATACATCTTAATTGGACATTTTCCTATTTCAAATATCTGAGGTGGGGTAGGAGTATAAACTGAGGAAGATGGTGATACCAAATCACAAGTTTGATTCCGAGATGGATTAGATAACGTAGTTGAGGAAGAAGATGGGGAACAGATTCATTTCTTAGGTGGTAATAGTTCTTCAGGAACAAAGAAATATCGAGGATCAAATAGTAATGATGGTGGTAATACCGGAGATGGAGTCAAAATAGCTGGTGAAGTAATAGGATCTGGTGATGAAATAGGTGATTCCTTAGCATAAAATGCTTGTACGTCCTTCAAACAAGGATTATTGTAGAAAGATGAGAATACTGGTGGGATCATATTATCTGTAGAGTTTTCCGAAGAGTTAAAAGAACTGCTTCCTGATGAAGCTGGGAAATAATCCGATGAGACCGAAGTATAGTTAAGAATATTCATAGAGGAAAAAGCATCCTCAATATCGGAAGTAGAGCGGTTGGGAGAAGACATCATTCTGATAACAACCTAGTTTGTAAATAACATAAGTTATTTATGTAATAGTATAATAGATATGTATATTTACATACTTGTTTCGGAATGTAGTGGCACGGAGGACTTTGATGGCTAGAAAAGAAATGTGGTTATAGTTAAGGTTTTGACCTTGTTCTCTATAACCATGGCGCTGATACCAATCTGTAACACCCCCATTTTTACAATATAGCAGCTTAGGGATGAAGTAGCATAGTCATCAAGGTGCTTGATTGCAAGAAAAACTTCAAAATGGGTCAAAATGCAAAGGTTTTGAGTTTCGGGTACATTAGGGCTTATTTAGGGTTTTCAAGTTTGTAATTCGTGTACATTTGATCAATAATGATGGATTAATGTTTTTAAGGATTGTACTAAGGATTAATAACAAGAATTGATAGGTGGTTCGGGTTTAAAATGGGTGAAAACGAGTAAACGGGTCCAAAGTTCCAATTAGGGCACAATTAGGGTTTTCTAGATTTATTTCTTGTACACTGTTGTTAATATGGTGAAATGATGATGTAATGTGGTTGAAAATGTTGTAATTAATGTTATTACAACTTATTTGAGTATTGGTTTAGGTTTACAATGGATAAAAATGAAGAAACGGGTCATAGTGTAGTATTTAGCTCGGGTTAGGGTTTCTGAGTTTTAAATTAGGGTTTTAAGAGTAAAAATGTGTATGAAAGTTTATGAATAGAATAATTAGGGTTTACACATTGTATATTGAGTGTAGTAGCTTGTACACAAGTGATGGTGAAGAAATTAGAATGAAAACGGAGGTAAAACGGCTATTTTAGATGTCATGCTTAATGATTTGTACATTGTGCTTTGAAAACTTGTACTTGACTTGGAGGGAGTTTATATTTCAAATGAAATGCTATATTACTTTTATATATGCTTTAGTAGCTTGTACATTCACTTTAGATATTAACCCTTCATGGAATTAGGGTTTAGAGGTATACGATAACGGTTTAAAGCCCGTTTTGATATAACGTTGCGAATGGTACATTATAGGAATAATGTACTTTGTAAAAAGAATATGATGATATTGACTTGACATGTTATGATGTTTGCTTGACATATATGAAGACAGGATTTCCATAGATAGGTTGCGTGAGCTTGTCTACTTTAGTTATGCAAGTTACCTTGCTTAATGAGATATTGACAATGCAAGTAATGTAATAAAGCGAAAAATTTCCCCGTATAATTGTGATAATAGTAAAATAGGTTGATGAAAATTCTGAGTTGTTATAGGTACATGGTTTTTACCATGAATGGTCCAGACCATTTTGATTTGAGTTTCCCTGGATGTAACTTCAAGCGATAGTTGAATAGCAAGACATTGTCTGCATTTATAAAGTTTTTATCTCCTCGGTGTCTAGAGTCATGCCATCTCTTGGTTCTTTCCTTGTAGATTCGAGTATTCTCGTATGCTCCATCTCGTATTTCCATTAACTCGTTCAACTCCATGAAATAATTTTTTGCAGCAGCCATAAGTTACACTACTTTAATGCCTAATATGCATTATGTTCAATTTCTACCGGAAGATGACAAGCTTTACTATAAACCATTCTAAAGGGGATGCATCCTGTTGGAGTTTTGTAAGCGGTTCTAAATGCCACAATGGATCGTTGAGTTTTTCAGACCAATCCTTTAGGTTATATCCGACCGACCTTTCTAAGATAGGCTTAATAGCTCTATTCGTGACTTCGGTTTGTCCATTGGTCTAAGGGTGATATGCCGTTGATATTTTATGAGTTACCCCATATTTTAGTAATGCTTTTTCCAGCTGAGAGTTACAAAAATATGTTTCCCTATCACTGATTAAGGCTTTAGGAACTCTAAATTTGGCAAACAACCCTTTTAGAAATCTAACCACTACACAAGCATCATTTGTGGGAAGTGCTTGAGCTTCAACCCATTTAGACACGTAGTCCACCGCTACTAAAATGTATTTGTTACCCCTGGAGTCAAGAAAGGGTCCCACAAAATCTAGTCCCCAAACGTCAAATACTTCACATACCTGAATATTATGTTGAGGCATCTCATTTTGTGATGGTATGTTTCTTGATTTTTGACATGCATCGCACTTCATTACATAATATTTAGCATCTTTAAAGATACTAGGCCAATAGAATCCTGCCTCATAAACCTTTCTTCCTGTAATTGAGGCACTGTGATGTCCCCCAATGGGATCGGAGTGGCAGTGTGCCAAGATTTCAAGTATTTTGTTTCCAGCCACGCATCTTCTTATTACATTGTCTAGACACAATCTAAATGCGAATGGTTCATCCCAAAAGTAGTTCCTTACTTGAGAGAAGAACCGTTTTCTCCTTTCTGGTGTCCATTTTGGAGGTACAACTTTTTCAACAATGTAGTTTATATAATCCGCATACCATGGCTCTTCGTTATCAAGCTTGGCCTTTAATATCATCAAATGCTCATCGGGAAATTTATTAGTGATTTCATCTTTGGCTAATTCTTCCATATTTGGATTCTCGAGTCTCGACAGGTAATCAACAGCCAAGTTTTCTGCTCCTTTTTTTATCTTTTATTTCGATATTGAATCCTTGTAGAAGCAGGACCCATCTGATAAGCCTTGGTTTGGCATCCTGTTTACTAAATAAATACTTCAAAGCAGAATGATCGGTGTAGACTATAGTTTTTGATAAAATAAGATAGGGGTGAAATTTATCAAAAGAGAAAACAACTGCAAGAAGTTCTTTTTCAGTAGTGGTATAATGTGCTTGGGCATCGTTCAAGGTTTTGCTAGCATAATAGATGGGTTTGAATTTCTCGTCTATTCTTTGTCCTAAGACTGCCCCTACTGCAAAATCACTAGCGTTGCACATTAATTCAAAAGGCTCATTCTAATCGGGAGATATTATAATGGGCGCAGTGGTTAATTTTTCTTTTAATTTATTAAATGCTTTCTTACAATCTTCAGAAAAATCAAACTTCACGTATTTCATTAAAAGTTGAGTCATTGGTTTAGAAATCATAGAAAAGTCTTTTATGAATCTGAGATAAAATCCATCGTGCCCTAAAAAACTTCTAACATCCTTTACATTCGATGGGTAAGGCAATTTGGCAATCACATCGATTTTAGCTTTATCAACCTCGATTCCCTTCCCAGATATTTTATGTCCCAAAACAATACCTTCTTTTACTATAAAATGGCATTTTTCCCAATTTAGCACAAGGTTGGTTTCTTTACATATACTGAGCATTTTATCTAGGTTATTTAGACATTGGTCAAAAGAATTACCGAATACCGAGAAATCGTCCATGAAAACCTCCATAAAATCTTCTACCGGGTCATGGAATAATGCCGTCATGCATCTTTGAAAGGTTGCTGTTAGGAATAAATCTTCACAAGACTTAATACTGCCAAGGTACAACTAACAATACTAATGAAGTTAGTACTGCCAGTACAAACTTAGTACTGCTAGTGTTAGTTAATACTGCTAGGAGAAAGAATTAATACTGCTGATAGTCAAAGCTGCTGACTTGGAGATAAGTATGCATGGAGATTATTATGGGATGCTGGTAACTGATCTTAAAAGATAGGTAGTTAGTTTCGTAAATGACTCCTTGTGTTCTATAAAAGGAGATCCTAGGTTTAATATAGATATACTTTTCAAGAGATAGAAACACTTTCAAAAAAAGATTGTAATGGCTTCAAGGTTTGTAACCCCAGTACTACAAGAGTACTCGTATTATTCTAATAATATTGAAGCAGTTTGTTCATTGTTCATTGTTTGTTTGGTTATTACTGTTCTATTGATAAACATCTCTAGAGTATCAAAGTGTAGATTCCGCATACACTTTGGTATACATACAAAGTCTCAATCTTTGTTATTTTGGATTCTTCCAAGGTAACAAACACTTTACTACGTAAAGAATCGATCAAGGCGTAGGATCAACAAGTGGTATCAGAGCCTGTGCTTTGAGATACTTTGATCTAGAAGAAATGGAGTTGGAAAATTCTCAGAACAATGCGTTGGCAAAGCTTCCCATGCTCAAACTAGGGGAGTATGAGATGTGGGAAATCAGGATCAAGCAGTACTTTCAGATCCAGGATTATGCGTTATGGGAGGTAATTGAGAATGGGAATTCGTGGGTACCTATTCCTGTTACAGCACTAGAATTTGGTCCATCAACGGCATTGAAGATGAATGTGCCCTCTACTGCTGAAGAAAAGATTTGCAAAAAGAATGATGTAAAGGCCAGAAGTCTTCTGCTCATGGCACTGCCCAATGAACATCAACTTACCTTTAACCAGTATGTTGATGCTCAATCAATGTTTGCTGCCATTAAAGCTAGATTTGGAGGGAATGAAGCAACAAAGAGGACTCAAAAGGCCCTACTGAAGCAACAGTATGAAAACTTCAATGCTTCAAGCTCAGAATCACTTGATTCTATCTTTAACAGGCTTTAAAAGCTTGTTAGTAGATTGGCAATTCTGGGTGTAGTTACTCCTCCAGAAGATCTAAATGTTAAATTTTTGAGGAGCTTACCTTCTGAGTGGGATACTCATGTGGTAGTCTGGATGAACAAACCCGACTTTGATACTATGGGTTTGGATGATTTGTACAACAATTTTAAAATTGTTGAACAAAAGGTTAAGAAATCTACTGCTGATAACAATGATGATAAGAACTTGGCATTTCTAACCACTTCTAGTCCAAACAGTACTAATACAATTAATACTGTTAACACTGGAGTTAGTACTGGCACCACCAAGGTTAATACTGCTAGTACTGAAACTAGTACTGCTAGTTTTAGTGATGCCACAGTTTATGCCTTTTTGTCCACTCAACCTGGGGCAAGGAAGTTCTATTTGAGAATGAAGGAAGGTAAGATCATAATTGATTGGAAGAAGTACTGCTGTGGTATTGACATAAATCCAAAGGTAGATGTTTCAAACTGTCATAAAATGGGCATTTTGCCAGAGAATGTAGGAGCACCAGAAGCAAAGACAACAGAAATGGAACCAAGGAAGTCATACAAGGCAGTAAGCGATTAAAGATGCTTCTGAAAAGGCAATGTTTGTGCGATTTAGTGTGCTGGTTTTGATTAGAGTGGCATGGAAGAGGATTGAAATTCAAGCAAACATGGCTTATACATGGCATTCACAGATTATTAGGTATCAGATGATAAATCTTGTTCTAAATCTTGTTCTAAATTCTTGTTTGCAAAAAATTATGATGAAGCTTCTTAAAATACAGTATGATGATAATGTTAAATTAGCTGATAATGGTTTTAAAGAAGCTACATTATAAAAGAGGTCTGCCAATTTTAGAAGCACAAGTAGTTTACATATAAAGGAAATATGAATTAGTTCTTTTTTCTGCAAGAGAGTGCTTTGTTGAAAGAAGTGTATGTCATAAGGATATATAATGGGATTAGTTAAGATGAAACTTGAAAAAAGTCAAGGAAGAAATGGATTGGCTTTGAATTTAAGCTAGCAAAGTTTTGAAAAATATCCCAAAAGAACTAAGATGATTTGTTTGAAGTCAAGTAACTGACAAGAGCAAAAAGGGTTTTAGTATTTATGCTGTCCCTCTCACCTTATTCCCTTGATTCTCAATAGACAACATCATTAGATCTTATCTTCTATAGGTCTTGAAGAATTTCAAACAACATGAGGTAATAGGAGTATGGACCTAGGGATTCAAAGCTTAAAAGCTAACACTAATTGTGAAGAGAGTTCAGATAATTCTAAGGAGGAATACGATGACTCTTTAACCAAACAACCCATGGATGTTACTGAAAAAACTAGGCGCAGTAGTTATGTCTCACTTAAGGTAGACAAAGATTGGAAAGAAAAGTTTTTTCCATCTACTAATCATGTTAGGGTATGAGAACTAAAAAAAGCATAGAGTGAATATGCCGCTCCAATTATTGAAGTTAGGTGCCAGATGAGAGAAGAGATGATGAAAGTAGTTGAGCCTATCCCTAAGGTAAGCAAAGAAAAAATTGCTACATCTCTGCTACTAAGAATAAAAGTCAGTAAACCTGAAAAAACCAATTAGAAGATCAAGTAGGTATGAAGAGAATACAGTATAGGTAACAGGGACCCCCTAGGGGGAACAAAGAAATTAGAAATGGACAAAATCAATCAATTGGGATTGACATACTTTGTTTTTAAAACCAAGGCATGTTTTTATATGTGGTAGTTTTGATAGACATGATGTAGAGGAGCTGTACAGACTAGTTAAGGAAAGGTATAGGGATTCAAGACCAGAAGGGTATGATCTGATGCTTTGGGGAGATTTACACACATTGTTTGAGCCAAATGCAGAGGATGAGTTATGGAAGAATCAGCATCAATACAAGGTGTTAAGCTGGACTTTATATGATTTCTGTAGTATTCACATGTTATTGATGAATAATGGAATGGCCATACATATGCTGACTGAGAAGAAATATCCTTTGAGCTAAGAGATGATTTCCAAGATGTTGGAAGAGAGTATAAAAGTTAATCATGAGGAGAGTTCAAAAGGCGATGAAACTCTAGGTTTATAGTGTCTCAACGTGCAGATGTGACAGAATATGTTGACAGATTCATCAACAGAGAAGTAGACTAGAAGATTTTATCAGAAGAAAAACTTGTTGTTTGAAGGACAATCACAAGTTTAGGGGTGGTTTGATTAGCGAAATAAATCTTCACAAGACTTAATACTGCCAACAGTTTTTTTTCATTACAGGAGTTAGTAACTCCTGTACAAAATTAGTATGTCAGTGTTAATAAATAAGGCTAATGTAGAAAAGATGTTAGTACTGAATGATGGTCAAAGCTGCTGGTATTAGAGATAAAGAATGAATGGAGATTATTTCGGGACGTTTATATTTAAATTGTAACTTATCCTAATAGATAGGCTATTATCTTTGTAAAAGGACTCCTTGTGTTCTATCAAAGGAGATCCTAAGTTTTAGAATACACGTTCGGTTTTCAAAGTTGGATTATAGAAAGACTTAGAGAGAAAATTCGTAAAAGCTTCAAGGTTTTGTAACCCCAGTACTACTAAGAGTACTCGTATTATTCTAATAATATTAAAGCAATTTTGTTCATTGTTCTTTGTTTTGTTTTGGTTATTACTGTTCCATTAACAAACGTCTCTAGAGTATTAAAGAGTAGATTCCGCATACTCTTTGATATACACACAAAGTTTCTACCATTGTTATTTTGGATTTATCCAAGGTAACATACTCTTTTTCAAGGTAATAAAGATTCGATTTAATGGCGTGGGATCAACAAGTGGTTTTCGAGCTTGTGCTTTGAGAAAGTTTGATCTAGTGGGGAAATGGAGTTTGAAAATTCTCAGAAAAATGCGTTAGCAAAACTTCCCATGCTCAAACTAGGAGAGTATGAGATGTGGGAAATCAGAATCAAGCAATACTTTCAGATTCAAGACTATGCATTATGGGAAGTAATAGAAAATGGAAATTCGTAGGGTGCCTATTCCAGTTACAGCACCATAATCTGGTCCATCAACAGCATTGAAGATGACTGTTCCCTCTACTACTGAAGAAAAGATTTGCATGTAGAAGGTTGTAAAAGCCAGATAGTTTATCCTTCATGGCACTCCCAAAGGAACATCAACTTACCTTTTAACAAGTATTGCTGATGCTCAATCTATGTTTGGTTTGCCATTAAAGCTAGATTTAGAGGAATTATATGGCTACAAAAAGAGGTCTCAAAAGGCATTACTGACAGCATACATGTGAAAAAGTTTCAATGCTTCTAGCTCAGAACTCTTGATTAATCTTTAAAGGCTTCAAATAGCTTGTTAGTAGGTTGGCCATTTTTGGGTTTTTGTGTAGTGACTCCTTCCTAAAAGATCTGAAAAATGTTAAATTTTGAGGAGCTTACCTTTCTGTATGGGATATTCATTGTGGTAGTCTGGAATGAAACAAACCCGTCTTTGATACTATGGGTGGGATATTCATGCGAGTGCTAATATTTAACTAGGTTAATACTAAACTAGTACTGTTATGTTTCCAGTGATGCCACAGTTTATGCCTTTCTGTCCACACAACCACAAGGGTCTCAGCTTGTTCATGAAGATCTTGAGCAACTTCATGATGATGATTTGGAAGAGATAGATCTAAAGTTGAATATGGCACTGCTGAGTATGAGGGCAAGGAAGTTCTATTAGAGAACTGGAAGGAAGATCATTAATTGATGGCAAGAAAGACGAGTACTGCTGATGGGTTTGATAAATCAAAGGTAGAATGTTTCAACTGTCATAAAATGGGACATTTTGCCAAAGAATGTAGAGTACCAAGAAGCAAAGACAACATAAATTGGAACTAAGTGAGCTCATCAAAGGCAGTAAGGATTAAAGATGCTTCTGAAAAGGCAATGTGTGTTATAGATGGTTCTGGATTTGATTGGAGTGATATGGCAGAGGATGAAATTCAAGCAAACATGGCTCTCATGGCATTCACAGATTCCGAGGTATCAAATGATAAATCTTGTTTCTAATCTTGTTTGCAAAATTATGAAAGCCTTAAAAAAACAGTATGATTGATTTACATGTTTAAAAATTAGATGATAGCCTGTTTTAAAGCAGCTACCATATAATAAAGAGGTCTGCAATTTTAGAAGCACAAGTTAGTTATTATAAAGAAGCTGAAGTTCTTTTTTCTGAAGGGGAGGGAAAATTGCTTGTGGAAAAGAAGTGTAGGTCATAAGGAATATCTAATGGGATTAGTTAAGAAGAACTTGAAAAAAGTTCAGGAAGAAAAGGATGGCTTGGGAATTTTAAGTAGCAAGTTTGATAAAATCATCAAATGACTTAGATGATTTTGTTAGCAAGTCAAGTAACTTGACAAGAGCAAAAAGGGTTGTAGTTTTATTGATGTCCACCTCTCACTCATACATTGATTTCAATTGACCACACATTCATTAGATTATCTTCTATAGGTCGTGTGAAGAAGATCAACAACCTATGAGGTTATAAATGGTATGGACCTAGCGGATCCTAAGCTTTAAAGTTAACCACTAATTGTGATAGAGAGTCAGATAATTCTAAGGAGAATACTAATGACTCTTTAACACAACAACCCAAGACTGTTACTGAAACTAGCTCAGTTATGTCTCCAATTAAGGTAGACAAAGATTGGAAAGAAAAGTTTTTCCATCATGCTAATCATGTTAGGGTAGAAGAACCTAAAAAAGCTAGAGAGAATATGCTGCTCAATTTATGAAGATTAGGTGCCAAGATGATGAGGAATGTAGTTGAGCATATCACGAAGGTAACGATAAGAAAACCTGCTACATCTACTGTACTAAGGAAAAAAGTCAAGTTAAACCTGATAAAACAATTAGAGTCAAGTCGTAACGTTAGGTATGCAGAGATGTATAGGTCACAGGGACCTAAGGGGAACCAAAGAAATTGGAATGGACAAAAATCAAATCAATTGGGATGCAACTTTGTTTTTAAAAACAAGGCATGTTTTATATGTGGTAGTTTTGATAGACATGATGTAGAGGAGCTGTACAGACTAGTTAAGGAAAGGTATAGGGATTCAAGACCAGAAGGGTATGATCTGATGCTTTGGGGAGATTTACACACATTTGTTTGTGCCAAATGCAATGGATGAGTTATGGAAGAATCCAGCATCATATACAAGTGTTAAGCTGGACTATTTATATGGATTTCTGTGGTATTTCATTTTATTGATGATAATGGAATGGCATACATATGCTGACTGAGAAGGGAATATCCTTTGAGTAAGAGATGGATTTCCAAGATGTTGAAAAGAGATTAATAGTTTATCATGGAGAGTTCACAGGCGATTGAACTTCTAATGGTTTATAAAGTCTCACGTGCAGATAGTGACACGTAATGTTTGAAAGTTCATAAACAGAGAAAGAAGACTTAGAGATTTTATTCAGGAAGAAACTTGTTGATTTGAAGGGACAATCACAAGTTTAGGGATCATAATTAGAGGATTGTTAGGAAATAAAATTTCACAAGACTTAATACTGCCTGAAACAGTAGTTAAAGGAGTAGTTCTGCCAGTACAAAATTAGTGTTCTGTACAGTGTTAATTTAATATGCTAGTAGAAAAGAGTTAGTACTGCTGATGGTAAAGTGCTGAATTAGAGATAGTTGGCATGGGAGATTATTTACGGGACGTTTATATTTTAATTGTAACTTATCCCTAATCGATGGTATTATTCCTTTTGTAAAAGGACTCCTTGTGTTCTATCAAAGGAGATCCTAAGTTTTAGAATACACGTACGTTTTCAAGTGATAGAAAGACTTAGAGAGAAAATTTGTAAAAGCTTCAAGGTTTTGTAACCCCAGTACTACTAAGAGTACTCGTTATTTTTTCTTATAATATTGAAGCAGGTTTTTTGTTCATTGTTCTTTTGTTTGTTTTGGTAATTACTGTTCCATTAACAAAGTCTCTAGAGTATTAAAGAGTTAGATTCCGCATAATCTTTGAGTAGATCACAAGTTTTCTCACATTGTTTATTTTGGATTTATCCAAGGTAACATACTCTTTACAAGGTAAAGATTCGATCAAGGCGTGGGATCAACACAAGTCATTTAGATAATCATTACTGTGATGAAAAAGGGAATTATGGACCAAAATTCACGGAAGGTTATGGAGCTTCACATATTAAAACCGCCATACCCCGAAAGGATAAAGACTCAGGAAGTTTCACTTTACCTTGCTTTATTAATGATTTCTGTTTTGACAACGCCCTTGTTGACTTAGGAGCTAGCGTTAGTGTTATGCCTCTCTCGACCTACCTTAACTTAGGATTAGGCGAATTAGCTCACACTAGGTTGACAGTGGAATTGGCAGATAGGACTATGAAATATCCAAAAGGAATAGCTGAAAACGTACTAGTAGGAATTAGTAAATTTACTTTCCTAATAGACTTTATAATTCTTGATATGCCCGAGGATGTCAAAGTACCCTTGATCCTTAGAAGACCATTTTTGTCTACCGCCCGGTGCCCTTGATCCTCGGAAGACCATTTTTGTCTACCGCTCATGCTAAGATTGATGTTTACAAAAAAAAGATTACTTTAAGAGTTGGGGAAGAAAATATTATTTTCAAAAGTACTAAACCTCCTAGTAGTTTAATTAAAAAGGTCTACATGCTAAGTTTGAGAGAAAGAATGGAACTTAATTTAGAAGCTATGCTTATGGGAGATTACATTGAATTAAATGATCTAAATGAACCATTCGAGCTTTAGGAGAAATTAAGGAGATGATTTGATGCCCACCATTAAGGAAGGTGAGGTAATTAAGGAATTTAGAACTAGCGATGAAGATCTTGATATTAGAATTGATGATAACCCTAGTTATTGTGATGATGATAAGAAGATCCATATAGATTGTGCCCACAACTTAAAGTTTTCATGCATGATAGGATTTAAATTTACACACGTCAACTTCTACCTGTTATTGTACGTCAATGTAATGTCAAGAAAATTTAATAATTCAATAATGCAAAATAAGATGGTGTACAAAGGGGATAATGTCGTAGGAGCCTTAATGAATGTGCCTATCTTTGTTGGAACTTTCTCTGTTATGACTGATTTTGCAGTTTTAAAGGATATAGATGCTTATCGTGATGAAGGAATGGGCGATATTATTGTTGGAGCACCGTTCTTAAGAGAAGTTGGAATTAAAGAAAAACGTTTCGAAGGGATTATTACCCTTTACAATGGTTATGATTAATAACTTACCAAATGGTGCAATCACATCCAAGGTTTAAAAACCACACCAATGAGCAATGTAACAAGATCCCACCATTACTAAAGGTAAGTGAGAAAGATGTGAAGAATGGAATCTCGCATGCATATCAAAAGCTTAAGGGGTTCTACAAAGGAGTTTTAAATCTAGGACCCAATTACATTCGAAATGCGAAGACAGAAGAATGGCTCACACGCAGGCACGTTAGCGTGCATGAGACCAAATAAAGTAGAAGCTGAAGAAAAGTCTAACTTAAAGACTTAACTGTAAACAAAAGTGCTTCCTGGGAGATAACCCGGATTGTTATTTAATTTT